>JAEIGH010000246.1:0-106273 GCA_018903575.1 Drosophila saltans | reverse complement strand
ATATGCTTATATACTTAAGAATTCTTAGGCTAAGCTGAGAACTTATTTTTCAATAAAATTCATTCGGTTTAACACCATCAACCTAAACTCATCAAGCGTATTCTTACATGGCGACCGTGACAAGTGTCACGAGTGTATTCTTACATTCAAAAAGTTATATAAAATAACTAAAATGAAAAAAAAAAATCTTCAACAAGGAAATCAACTAGTTATATAAAATGAAGCAAGCAAGTCGTCCCTGCCGACATTGAGTATACCCTGTACCAACTAGTTATATTGAATAAAGTCGAACACCCTCGAGATCTCCTTTGATTTAATTCAAAATTTTCATCGAATGCATGCTATCTCGCTCACACCTGGCACAGCTAATCTCGCACTTGTTGGTTCAGTACAAAACGCACATTCGTATATCTCCTATATTTCTTGTCCGATTTCGACTAAATTTAGTCAGATGTTGCATTTTGGCCACATTATTAGATGTGCCAAGTAAGAATGTGATTTCTTTAAAACTTCTCTAGTAATTCATTTTTTCTAAATTGCGGGGGGCGGAAGTGGGCGTGGCAAAAATTTTAAACTATCTTAATTTGCGTAGGCACTAAACAAAAGTTCGAACACTCTCGAAATCGCAATCAATTCAAAACAAAATTCCCCTTTACATGCAGCAGCAGCGAACGCATGCTATCTCGCTCTTTCTTATCTGCCAATGCCGCCTTGGCAATTTAGTACAAAATTCAAATGGCTATATCTCCGATGTTTATTGCTCGATTTGAACGAATTTGGTCAGTTTGTGCAGTTTGACTATATAATTATGTCTACCAAATAAGAATTCGTTATCTTTCATACAGCTCTAGTAAATTGATTTTAAAATTTTCTTTTTTCATTTGCGGGGGCGGAAGTGGGCGTGGCAAAAATTTGAAACAAACTTGACCTGCCTGGGCATAAGACGGATGTTCACACCAAATTTGGTAGCTCTAGCTCTTATAGTCTCCGAGATCTAGGTGTTCATACGGACGGACGGACAGACGGACAGACGGACAGACGGACATGTCTCAATCGACTCGGCTGTTGATGCTGATCAAGAATATATATACTTTATAGGGCCGGAAACGCTTCCTTCTGCCTGTTACATACATTTTAGCGACTTTAATATACCCTTTACCCTATGGGTACAGGGTATAATAACTAAAATGAAAAAAAAAAATCATCAACAAGAAAATCAACAAGTTATATTAAACAACTAAAATGAAAAAATCATCAACAAGAAAATCAACAAGTTATATTAAACAACTAAAATGAAAAAATCATCATCAAGAAAATCAACAAGTTATAATAAATAACTAAGAAGAGACCGACGTAGTGAGTGAGACGAAAAGAAGACAACAACAGCAACAACCAATCAGAGTGACAATCTCAAACGAAAAAATTAAAATAAATGTTAAATTGAATAAAACACACGGCAACAATAGCCGCTGGAGGTGCTGACGCCAGCAAAAACGGAATCCTATGCTGGCTACATCGAGGGATTTGATTTTCCGTGCGCCTGTGTGTGTGGTAGGCAGACCGCCCACTACACCGACGTTGGAAATGAATAACTAATTAAAACAAATATGAATGAAATAAAGTTAAAAAGGAATAAAGACAAAAACAGTAAGTAGAGTGATGGGAAAAAAATCAGATGTAACAAAAAAAATTAAAAACTAGAAAAGCTGAAATTTTGAGGCTACTAAACAGCCCAAATAAAATAAATTGGAATGCCTCAGTAAAATTACATGCTGAGGTAGAATTTATAAAATGCCAATTGGCTGAAAAAAAGAACAAAGTCACATCCAGCACCCCATCAATATACTCTGCGATACAAAACTTGGCAAAGCCAAAATTAAAAACAACGCCACAACCAGCAAAGGAAATACCAAAATTAAGAAAAGCCTGCCCAAACGACTGCGAGGGACCACTATATTCGCCGTTCTGCGAGTATACCTGTGCCGCCTGCACCGGTCCCCCAACAGAGAAGCCTGTGCCACCTGTACCGGTTCCCCAATAGAGAAGCCTGTACCGCCTGCACCGGTCCCCCAAAAAGGAAGCTTGTTCCAACCCCCCGGCAGCTGAACCGACAGCGCTACAAGAGCGCCCACCACAACAAAATCAGATAACTATGCGCTGCGTCGCACATTTTTTTTGAGTGCACTGCGATTCACTTTTTTTTTTGATAATTATACAAACAATGTAAAATTGTGCGGTATTAAATCAGAGTGTGGCCTGAAAACCACAAACAAAAATAGCCAGGGATACATGTAAAAAAAAAAAAACAAATCTTTTTTTTTTTGAAATGAAATTGAAATGAACAAAAAAAAAAAAAAAAAAAATAATAATTCTTTAAAGAACAAATTTCCATTAAATTAATAGAAAGAAAAAAAATAATGAACAGCAAAACATACAAGGTAATAATTTTTGAAAATTAATCTATATAATTAACTCAGTTATCAAGTAAAAATTTGTTGGCGAAATGTTTTTCTATAAGTCCAATAGAAAATAAAATGAAATTGAAATTTTTAATATTATATGAACATTCGCGAAAAGGGCCAGAGTAAAAGAAAATAATTCTTCCTTTTATCTTTCAAAAAAAAAAAAAATAATAATTAATGTGAATAAAATAATTTTCGCAAACTAATTAAATAAATTCAAGAATCATTTTTATGAAAACTTTAATTATTAAAACTTTCAAGATTATTCAGGATTAAATTTTTTTCATGAAAAGCAAAAATGAGAGGTAAATCTTCAAAAATTAAGGATAGTACAGCCAACGTTCAGAACGTAATAGAATTCGTAGATCCAACTACACACCTAGAGACCCAGCAACTTATCCTCTTACTTTTGCTAGTAGTTTCAGTAATAAATTTACTGATGAAAATTTATTTAATATATAAGCGAACATTAAGGAAAAGGTACATGAGCCGTGCCAACGATTTAGACAGAGTCTAACAAAAAAAATTTTTTTGAAACGAAGTTTCTTATCGCGCGGTAGGGGCTAAACCGAAAAAATTAAGACTAAAAGTGTAACGACACTTTTACCGTTACCAAATGTTTTGTCTTTTTCTTTCGCATTGAACAGTGTACATATGAGTATGTAGACAGAGAGGGACGTACTAGCAGCGATCGCGAGCTCGAGTTTGTGGGCAGAGGGACGCACAAGCAAATGCGGAAGAGGAAAGAGGTAGCGGACTCGAGTTTTTAGGCAGAGGGACGCACAAGCAAATTCGGAAGGGAAAAGAGGTAGCGAGCTCGAGTTTGTGGGCAGAGGGACGCACAAATAAATGCGGGACGAACAAGTAAATACGGGACGCACAAGCAAAGATTCTGAGATTGAGAAAGCGTCATAAATGTGTGAGGCAGAGGTAAGAAGAAAATATCAAAGAAGCTAACTTCGGCTCTGCCGAAGTTTGTATACCCTTGCAGCTTCATTGTTTTATTATTTAATTTAAAAAAAAAAAAATTTTAAGTAATTGAAGAGAAAACTCAACTAAAAATTTTCCCGAATTCACCGAGAATCGAATCCACCAAACACCGAACCATCGCGCGACCGATCTTTACGTACTACGTCACCATCCTCACTTAACTCACTTAAGCTAGTTCGACATATGTACATATACATGTACATGTACATATAGCAAACGCATAGCATCTCGCTCTTTAAATTTCGTTCTGTGCAACAACACAACGCAAATGTTTTTGTCTCTCTCACACACCGAGTGGTGACCAATTTTTGCATATGTATGTGTGTGTGTGATTGCTTGGAATTTGTTTTTTTTTTCTTTGCTGCCAAAGAAAACTGCTTATTTTACTCGAGGTACCTCCACGTTTTAGTTAATAGCTCTGGTGAGAATTATCCGATCCGACTAATTTTTAAACTTTACCTGCTCAATCGATTGAGGAACTTAACTTTTCATGTTTCAACCATGTAGCTTAAAATTTAAGCTCGAAAACGTCTGGCTAAACAGACAGACGGACAGACGGACAGACGGACGGACGGACAGACGGACAGACGGACATGTCTCAATCGACTCGGCTATTGATGCTGATCAAGAATATATATACTTTATGGGGTCGGAAATGTATATTTCTATGCGTTACAAACATCTGACCAATTTTATAATACCCTCTGCAAGGGTATAAAAAGGTTGCGATCGCGTCTCGCTGCCCACAAACTCACACATGCATATACATACATATGTATTCGCGGTATATGCTCGGATTCGCGATCCCGATCCCTTTTTCTTTGCCCGGATGCTTGTTTGCTGCAAATATTGTCGTCGGGCGAAATTTGGCAGCCCACCTTGCATTAAATTATTATTGCATCTTACCCTTAGAATGTCTAAAATACCTGAGCAAAAGATTTTTTCAAAATCTAAAGACGTTTAGAAGAAATAGCCGTAAACCTGAGTAGGTGTATATAGAGCCTGGTTGCGGGCAACAACATTCAAATATGTTTTACTAGACTCGGTTCCTTAAAACTGCTGGCAAGATATGTATGTCAAAAACTCCCTAACCGATTTTGCTCAAATTTTCAAATTATTTTTATTATAATAAACCCATTTTTTTATAAACCTATCTGAACTAATATAATTGTGTCGCTTTGTTGTTTTTTTTTAGCTAAATAGTCTCCCAAAGTGACTTTTATCAAATCTGTAAAAAAAATAAATTTTTTTGGAATTTTGAATTTTTTATAGTTTATCGTATGGGCTGAAGTCTTACAATTTAAATAATGTTTGGTTTTTGCAATTCGGATCAACGTAACCGTTGGCATTTTGGAAGCATTTGAGCTACTTTTTTTATATGGTTTCCTGTTGGGCGGAGGATTTCGAAATATGTATGTACATTCATCCATATGTATATAGTTTTTGAAAAAATATTAAAAAAAATTGTTAAAGTATTAATTAAAATAAATTTTTTTTTTCAAAATTGCATGAATAAAGCAGCTCTCTACCCCTTAATCGAAAGAAACTTCGTTTCATCTGGGTGTCCCATGACACCTTTCTTCTTTTTTTTTTTTTTACTTTTCTCCTTCATACCTTCTCGGTATCGAAATAATATCATTCATAACAATAAAATGGATTGGCAGCTTATGACAAAAAAGGAAAGAGAATTGCAAATAATAATTGAAGGGAAGAGATTCTTCGAAACCACCCTACCTTTATTGCAAATTCTATAAATATTCTTAGAGAACAAGAAGAGTACATATCCATATATGAGTTCGAATATCTTTACATGGACATGTATAACTTGTACTTCAGTTCTCTTTTACATTGCGAATCATGTATAAACAAAGTAAAAGCAATGTCTATGTTACCATATGTTAAAACTCGAGTTTTCGAAGAAGATGGTATCATAGTATATAAAATCGAACTTTTTAAGTAACGTACTTCATGGAATGGCCAAAAATTGTTCAGATAGTGAAAGAATAGAATAGAAAATAGAAAAAAATAGAAAGATAGAATTCGAAAAGTCATTCAAATGCCTCAATAAGAGCATAGAGATAAAAAACAAGACAAAGCTAAAACATATTCGAATTCTAATACACGAATTCAATACCATCAACAAACTATTTGCAGAAGTATTCAGTCGCTTAAATAATTTGCACTTGCTACAAGCAAGGGAAAATCTTGACCGACTAAGAGCTCAACTAAAAACAATATCGGATAGGCATAATCTTCATATTTTCATTCCAAACGCATTAAATGCGGATGCCAAATTTGACGAGTCAATTCTAGCCACAAATAGTCCAGAGGAATCTGAACAAATGAGCGAAGAATCTGACATCGAACATATTTTAAAAACACAAGAAATTGAAATGCCGTCAGTAGCAACACCTTCGCTACAATCACTCTCCGATAATCCGACAATGGTAAATGAACAAGCTGTGTCTGAGTTTTTAAAACTCGCATCAACTCTAATACCAGAGTTTGATGGAAATACTGAAAACCTTCAAAGTTTCCTAGATG
The DNA here is from genome assembly GCA_018903575.1 of Drosophila saltans. NCBI lineage: Eukaryota > Metazoa > Arthropoda > Insecta > Diptera > Drosophilidae > Drosophila > Drosophila saltans. Next base: position 100,277 of record JAEIGH010000246.1, on the reverse strand, counting down.
GTCTCGACTTGGTTGAAACTATGAAAGGTACTCACGAAGCAATTGCAGTACGAATAATAAAAACAAAATTAAAAGGCCACGCTAGAAAGTTAATTACAAATGAGCAAACAATAGTTGCCATTAGTAAAAAATTAACTGAAAATGTTATAGGAGAATCTGTAGAGGTAATCTGTGCAAAATTATTAAATCTCCAACAAAAAACCAAGACAGCCAGCCAATACACCCAAGAGGTGGAAACATTGACAAAAACTCTTAAAGCAGCTTACATCGATGATGGCATGTCTACAGAACTAGCAAACAAATACAGCACAACGCTTGCTGTAAATGCCATGACTAAAAATTGCACTTTAACTGAAGTGAAACATGTTATGCGGTCAGGCACATTCAAAAACATGAATGAAGCCATTTCGAAATTCGTGGACATTTCTACGGACGCCACTGAAGAGGCAAACTCTGTTAGTTACTTTCGTCAACGACAGACCTCCAACCAAAATTACCAGTTGCAAAACCAACGAGGAAACCGAGGTAACCTCCGTGGAAGAGGCTATTACCAATACAACGGGTTCCGAAACACTAGAAATAATAGTTCCTATTATAGAGGACAAGGCCAAACTAGAGGAAACTCTAGAGGCCGCGGCGATTCAAATAGAAGCCACAATAATAATAATTCAAACGTACGGGTTGCGCAAAGTGATCCGGAAAACCAACAACTCCCTTAAGACATTCGAAAGTACACAATATTAACCTTAATTTAAACATATTTGTGAAATTAAAAAATGAAAATTCAGGTAAGGAATTCACCTTACTAATTGATACTGGTGCAGACATTTCACTATTAAAAGAAAATTTCGATATTTTTGAGAATGTTAATACTAACATAAAAACAAAAATATCAGGAATAGGGGAAGGATCAATTTTTTCAATCGGTTTGTCATTTGTAGAATTAACTACAGGAAAATATATAATTCCTCATAACTTCCATTTAGTAGAACAAAATATTCCGATTCCGAGCGATGGTATAATTGGCATAGACTTCATTAAAAAACTCAACTGCCAATTAGATTTCACACTTTCCAGTGATACTCTAATACTTCGGCCAAACAATCTCAACTATCCAATACATATACCAATTAAACATACTTGTGATAATAACGCTATAATACTTCCAGCTCGTGCTGAATTCGTCCGTCAAATAAAACTAAATTTTGTTGAACATACCATTTTGATTCCAAATCAAGAAATTGATAAGGGAATATTCATTGGAAATACAATTTCCAATAAAGATAATATTTTTGTCCGAATATTAAATACAACAAGTTCAACCAAAACTATAAACTTAAATGAAATCCAAACCGAATCATTAAGTGACTATGACATATGACACAACTATTCAAAGCCAAGCTTACAGAGCTATGCACTCAGTATACAGACATTTTCGGAACTGAAACCGAATCTATTTCAACAAATAACTTTTACAAGCAAGAATTAAGGCTAAAAGTTACAGAACCAGTCATAAAGACTTAATAAATAAAGAGGTCGAAAAACTCATTCCAGATAAAATCGTTGAACCATCAATTTCGGAGTACAATAGTCCAATACTACTTGTATCCAAGAAAGGTCTCCCAGGAAATGAAAATAAACGATGGCGTTTAGTTGTAGATTACCGTCAAATAAACAAAAAACTATTGTCTGACAAATTCTCACTTCCAAGAATAGACGATATTCTTGATCAATTAGACAGAGCCAAATATTTTTCATGCCTCGACTTAATGTCGGGATTCCATCAAATAGAACTAAAAAAACAATCTAGGGAAATCACTTCATTTTCAACAAACAATGGCTCATATCACAAGATTACCTTATGGTCTCAAAATAGCGCCAAATTCTTTTCAAAGAATGATGACCATAGCAATTTCTGGACTTAATGCTTCGCAAGCATTCTTGTATATGGATGACTTAATTTTGATCAAAAATCTAACAAACATTTTTGACTTATGTAGGAAATACAACCTAAAATTACATCCGGAAAAATGTACATTCTTCATGCACGAAGTGACGTTTTTGGGTCACAAGTGTACTGATCAAGGTATTTTGCCTGATGACAACAATTATGATGTCATAGAGAAATACCCAGTCCCTACAGACGCAGACAGAGCTAGAAGATTCGTTGCATTTTGCAATTATTACAGACGATTCATTTAAAACTTCGCAGAATATGCACGTCACATAACAAGATTATGTAAGAAGTCTGTAAAATTTGAATGGAATAATGATTGTCAGAACGCATTTGAATTTCTTAAAAAGGCTCTAATAAAACCAACTTTATTAAAATACCCAGATAACAGACGCAAGTAAACACGCGTGTGGAGCTGTTCTAACACAAAAATATGGAGATAAACAACTCCTAGTTGCTTCACGCTGATTCACTAAAGGTGAAAGCAACAAATCAACAACAGAACAAGAGTTAGCAGCAATCCACTGGGCCATAACACACTTTCGACCATACATATATGGTCAACATTTCACTATTAAAACAGATCATAGACCACTTACCTATTTATTTTCAATGACAAATCCCAGTTCAAAATTAACTAGAATGAGACTAGATCTTGAAGAGTACGACTTTACGGTAGAATACCTTAAGGGAAAAGACAATTTTGTGGCAGACGCAATATCGCGGATAACTATATCCAAACTAAAAAATATGAATATAAAAGTCCTGAAAGTCACTACCAGGCAACAAAGTAGACAGAAAAACTGCGCAGTTAATAAAGAAGAACTTTTGCCAAGGCAAAGTAGTCTAAATGCTTCTAGGCCCAACGTATACGAAGTCATCAAGAATGACGAAGTACGGAAAATAGTGACCTTGCGAATAACAGAATCCAAATGCTCATTGAAACATGGAAAGAAAGTTATATCAAGAATTGATGTTAGCGATTTGAACACCAATAAAATTCTCGACTTAGGTCAGTTCTTCCAAAGGCTTGAAATGCAAGCCGGTGTACTTGAAATCAGCCAACTCAAAGTGGCACCGAGCGAAAAGATCTTTGAAATTATTTCAATAGATTCTTTTAAAAATATGGGCAATATTATATTGAAAACATTAAGAGTAGCGCTACTCCAGCCGGTGACCCTAATAGAAAATAAAATGAAGCAAGCAAGTCGTCCCTGCCGACATTGAGTATACCCTGTACCAACTAGTTATATTAAATAAAGTCGAACACCCTCGAGATCTCCTTTGATTTAATTCAAAATTTTCATCGAATGCATGCTATCTCGCTCACACCTGGCACAGCTAATCTCGCACTTGTTGGTTCAGTACAAAACGCACATTCGTATATCTCCTATATTTATTGTCCGATTTTGACTAAATTTAGTCAGATGTTGCATTTTGGCCACATTATTAGATGTGCCAAGTAAGAATGTGATTTCTTTAAAACTTCTCTAGTAATTCATTTTTTTCTAGATTACTGGGGCGGAAGTGGGCGTGGCAAAAATTTTAAACTATCTTAATTTGCGTAGGCACTAAACAAAAGTTCGAACACCCTTGAAATCGCAATTAATTCAAAACAAAATTTCCCTTTACATGCAGCAGCAGCGAACGCATGCTATCTCGCTCTTTCTTAATTGCCAATGCCGCCTTGGCAATTTAGTACAAAAATTCAAATGGCTATATCTCCGATGTTTATTGCTCGATTTGAACGAAATTTGGTCAGTTTGGTGCAGTTTGACTATATAATTATGTCTACCAAATAAGAATTCGTTATCTTTCATACAGCTCTAGTAAATTGATTTTAAAATTTTCTTTTTTCATTTGCGGGGGCGGAAGTGGGCGTGGCAAAAATTTGAAACAAACTTGACCTGCCTGGGCATAAGACGGATGTTCCCACCAAATTTGGTAGCTCTAGCTTTTATAGTCTCCGAGATCTAGGTGTTCATACGGACGGACGGACAGACGGACAGACGGACAGACGGACATGTCTCAATCGACTCGGCTGTTGATGCTGATCAAGAATATATATACTTTATAGGGTCGGAAACGCTTCCTTCTGCCTGTTACATACATTTTAGCGACTTTAATATACCCTTTACCCTATGGGTACAGGGTATAATGAAAAAGAAAAAGAAGCAATACTGTCTACATTTCATGACGATCCAATACAAGGAGGTCATACAGGGATTACCAGAACAATGGCAAAAATTAAAAGACACTACTGTTGGAAAAATATGGGACGCCATATCAAAGAGTTCATACGTAGATGTCATAGATGCCAAGTGTCAAAAACTACGACACACACAAAAACTCCCATGATAATAACAGAAACACCAGAAAAGGCTTTTGATAGAATGATAGTGGACACAATAGGTCCGCTACCAAAATCAGATAGTGAATATGAGTATATTGTCACATTAATATGCGACCTTACAAAATACTTAGTAGCTATTCCAGTTGCATTCAAGAGTGCAAGTAATGTAGCTAAAGCTATATTCGAACATTTCATACTTCAGTACGGTCCAATGAAAACACTCATTTCGGACATGGGAACTGAGTATAAAAACCAGATTATAACAGATATATGCAAGTACATGAAGATTAAGAATTTAGGGACAATAGAACGAAGTCTACATATCTGCAGATAAGTCCGATTGGGATGTTTGGATGCAATATTTCACTTTTTGCTTCAACACAACACCCTCGGCAGTGCATGAATACTGTCCATACGAACTAGTATTTGGAAGGCCACCAAATCAATTAATAGATTTTAACAAAATAGATAGAATAGATCCTATATACAATATAGATGATTACGCTAAGGAAATAAAATTTAGACTAGAAATTGCCTACAAAAGAGCAAGAGTAATGTTAGAAAACCATAAGAAAAAAAATAAGAAATATTATGATAGGTCAGTAACAGAAATAAATATAGAAGTAGGAGATAAAATTTTGCTAAAAAACGAAGTAGGACATAAGCTAGACCCTAACTATTTAGGTCCATTTGTTGTAGAAACTATAGAAAGTAATGACAATATAGTAGTAAAAGATAATAAGAATAAAAAACAAACAGTGCATAAGAATAGATTAAAAAAATATAATGATTAAAAAAAAAAAAAAATATAATAATAATATGATTAAAGTTTTCATACAAAATTTATGATACAAAATTAATAAAAAAAAAAATTTCTATTAAAAATAATAATAAACTATCAAATATTGTTGTGAAAGTTATTTTGTTTAAAATTTTATTGATAAGCAAAATAAAGTAAAAAAATGGGAAATTACAAGTAAAAAAAAAAAAAGAAATTACAAGTAAAAAAAAAAAAATTTTTAATTACTAAATAAATAAATTTATACCACACAAAAAAAAAATTTTTTTAAACTTAATTAAATAACTACGTAAAAAATTAAACTTAATTAAATACTACGTTATTTCTTAAAAAAGGGTGGTGTAGTATATGCAACCTTATAATAATAATAACCGACACAATATAGAGTATTTGCTTATTGCAAACGGTCATATAGCCGACACATGTTAGTGTATGCTATACGTGTTGCATATACATAAACATAAGCAAGCTCGAAACATGATCAGCCACTTACGTAGACTGGCCATGCGGACGAATTGCAACTTCTGCATAATCGAGCGTGTGAATGTTTATTGTATAACATATATGTACATACTACACTCTCTCTATTTCGTAGAATATTATATACTTTTATTCTTAGGCTAAGCTGAGAACTTATTTTTCAATAAAATTCATTCGGTTTAACATCATCAACCTAAACTCATCAAGCGTATTCTTACAGGATATTCTTTTTATAACACACTTATTATTTACGGTTAGGTTAGGTACACAATGGGTGAACTTAGAATTAATTACACGACCGTCTTGTTCAACCGTTTTCTTTCGACTGCCTCGCATGCTCTCTCTCATGACTCTCGCAGATCTGATAATTGTTCGCTCTCTGAGAAATATGCCAGAGTGGTCAGAGAGAGAGAGCCTGCTACAATATGTAGTTAATTTTTATAAGTTTTACGTAAATGTATGTAGGAAATGAAGTGTCAGGCGGGCATAATTATGGCAATCGTGCAGTAGCTAGTGAGCGAGACAGAACTACACGCAGCGGCCGTACCTATCTGGTCGACTCACTCATTGAAAAATAAAGAGAAGCGTTGATTCAAAAAGCACTCACAATCGTACCCTCGCCTCGATCACATCGCACAAAGAACCATTGTTAATAAAATAAGACTAAATAAGGAAATGACATCCTTAAATAATATCAAAAAATAAACCGGGATAAAATAAAATCCCACAAATGGGGGCTCGTCCGAGATTTTTGGCCCAAGACATTTAGTGAAATTTGTGTGTGTGTGAAGTTCGCAAGTGAGCAGAAAATTGTTAAAATTGCATGCATTAACGTGTAATACATATACAAAATCAAGTTGTTGGCGAACGAATTTCACAAGAAGCAACCACTTCAAGTTCAAAAAGAAGTGGAAGTTGGTGTGACTGTACGAAAGGCGACGAGTGGACGTTGAGACGGTGAGCGGCCGGACGACGCAAGTAGAGCGTCACTAAGAATTTTGGCGCCGTTTAGGCAAAAAGTCGGCGACTGAAGTTGAGAGCGGCTCGAGAAGAGAGAGCAGACAGCGGGCACGAAGTTGATGATAACCAGTGTTCACTGTGGAAGCGTACAGACGGAGAGAGCAAATAAGGCATTATTGTACCAAGCCAGAACAGTGGATGCATTGAAAATTCAAATAGAGACCTACTTAAAATCCTATGATCCTAGGAAGTCGTCAAAGAAAACAACATTGGAGTCATCTATTCACAAGCAAGGTAGAGAAATAGAGAGAAAAGTTCGATAACAAAAGGTGATCGCAAATGTTTTAAGTGAGGTGATCCTTCACACATGATAAGAGACTGTAACAAGAAAACGTTTACTTGTTTTAAATGTGGCAAAACAGGCCATCGCTCATTTGAATGTAAGGAAAAATATACCACCAAAGTTGAAAGCACCAATGTTGTAGATGATAAATTAGTAAAAGCATCAGGTAAATTTACTGATTCGGGTTTGGAGTTGAAAGAAGTAACTTAGAAGACGATTAAGTTCAACGGTCTAATTGATACAGGAGCAAATTTGAGTCTCATACGTAAAAGCGTGTTTGTCGAACTTGGAGTTAAGTCATTAACAGGATATTCGAAAAGCCTTACAGGCATTGGTGGAAGTCATGTGATGACCTTTGGTAGTTTTAGCATAAGTGTCAAGATAGATGGCATTGAGATGGAAGTCGAGTTTCATATCGTTCCTGATGAAGACAGGCATATGAGGCAATTTTGGGTAGAACCATATTAGATCACGCCGATTTGGTTGTACAATAAAAGGAATAAAGTTTGTGAGCATCAAGAGAAAAGAATCTCTGTGTAACGCGAATAAATCTTGTGCTGAGTTGTTTAAGGAATTTGAGAGTATGTGTATGCACAGTGCAGAACAGAATAAAGTGGAAATCAAGAGTGACTTGTCACATATCAGTGCAGAAATCGCTAGTGAAGTTAAGAAGTTGATTAAAAGTTACAAACCCATTAGAAATACAAACACTCCTATAGAAATGAAGATAGTACTAACGGATGAGTCACCAGTTTATCAGCATCCAAGGCGTCTAGCAGAGCCTGATCAGAAAATTGATGATAGTACGGTACAAGAATGGTTGGAGGAGATGATAATAAGGCCAAGTTTTTCCAAATATGCTTCGCCTGTTGTACTTGTAACAAAGAAGAATGGGAAAAAGCGTCTGTGCTGCGATTACAGAAAGCTAAATGAGAAAGTGGTCCGAGATAATTTTCCTATGCCACAGATGGATACCGTATTAGAAAGACTTCAAAGTGCGTTAGTTTATACTACTCTAGATTTAACAAACGGGTTTTTCCATGTTCCTGTTGAAAAAAAAACTCAGAAGTACACAGCATTCGTAACTCAGAATGGTCAGTATGAATTCCTATATGTACCATTCGGAATTTCCAACTCTCCAGCAGTTTTTACAAGATTTATAATGACAGTAATGAGAGAATCAATGAAGAATGGAGATGCAGTGGTGTACATGGACGATATACCAAGTGTTAGCGCGAATAGTCTAATTAAACTTATAAGGGTGTTGAAGATAGCTGCGGGAAATGGGTTGAGAATAAACTGGGAGAAATGTCAGATACTGCAGAGTAAGGTAAATTTTTTGGGCCATATAGTTGAAAATGGAAGTGTTAAGCCAAGTAAGGAGAAGATTGAAGCCGTTTCAAGATTCCCCATCCCACATGACAAGAAGTCAGTTCCTAAGCTAGAGACTGAGATTCACACTGATGCCTCGAAACTTCACACTTCGGAGCTGCGCTTTTACAGAAAGATTCAGAAGATGGTTTATTTCATCCGGTACAATATACGAGTCGGAAAACTAAACCTTGCGAAGAGAAGTATGATTCATATGAACTTGAGGTTTTAGCAGTTATTGGAGCATTAATAAAGTGGCGTTAGATTGAGATTTAAGATTGTTACAGATTGTAATGCGTTCACGATGACAATGAAAAAGAAAGAGGTTCCGTTGCATGTAGCACGTTGGGCAATGTACCTACAAGATTTCGATTATCAGATTGAACATCGTTCAGGTTCAAAGATGCGGCATGTGGATGATTTGAGCCGTTTATCTTGTTTTCTGCTAACTGACACCATAACCCATAGATTGAGGGAAGCACAGTTGTCAGATGATTGGACTAAATTGGTCAGGAGTTTAGTTCAGGAGAAAGGATATGAAGATTTTTACATTGAAAATGAAATATTGTTAAAAGATCCCAATCAAGAACTTATTGTCGTTCCCTCACAGATGGAAAGGGAAATAATACAGATTGCACAAAAACAAGGACATTTTGGAGCTAGAAAGACTCAGGATATCTTAAAAAAATCGTATTTTATTCCAAAATTAAAAGAAAAGGTAGCCCGTGTTGTTGAGTGTTGCGTGGAATGTCTTATTGTTAATGCCAAAACCGGTAAAAAATACGGATATTTGATGCCAATAAGCAAAGGAGATCAGCCATTGATGACATATCACATTGATCACGTTGGCCCGATAGAGGTCACAACAAAGCGTTACAATCATATACTTGTTATTGTTGATGAGTTCGCTAAGTTTTTATGGTTGTATCCGACTCGTGGAACAGGAGTCGATGAAGTACTTAGTTGTCTTGAAAAGCAGGCCGCAATTTTTGGTAACCCGGTGAGGATAATTTCTGACAGGGGAGCAGCATTCACATCCAATGCGTTTAAGGAATATTGTAACAGGCAGGATATACAGCATTTACTGATAGCAACAGGTGTACCCCGCGGCAACGGCCAAGTAGAAAGGATGCATAAGATAATAGTTCCAATGATTTCAAAGTTAAGCCAAGAGAATGAGGGATATTGGTACAAGTATGTAGGTCGTGTGCAACAACTTGTTAATAATACTGCTCCAAGAAGTACAAGAGTTACACCTTTTAAGATTTTGACAGGAATAGAGATGCGTAGTCCTGATGATCCCGAAATTAAAAAAGCTGATAACCGATTCGTTAATAGAAGAATTAGACTGTGGTCGTGATGAGATTAGAGCGGAGGCTCGAAAGAATATTAATGAAATACAGCAGGAAATAAAAAGGACGTTTGACAAAAACAGGAAATGGGAAAGAAAATACAATTTAAACGAGTAAGTGGCGATTGAACGTACACAGTATGGGACAGGTCTAAAGTTGAGAGGTAAATACTTAGGACTATATAAAGTCACGAAGGTGAATAGGCACGGTCGATACGACGTTGAGAAAGTTGGCGATGGTGAAGGACCCTGTAAGACCTCAACAGTGGCTGAGTTCATGAAGCCTTGGCTGGGATCATTCGGGTCGAATGACTTGTCAGGACAGCCGATTGTAGGAAATAATGTGTCAGGCGGACATAATTATGGCAATCGTGCAGTAGCTAGTGAGCGAGACAGAACTACAAGCTGCGACCGTACTTATCTGGTCGACTCACTCATTGAAAAGTAAAGAGAAGCGTTGATTTAATAGCACTCGCAATCGTACTCTCGCCTCGATCACATCGCACACCCAAATTTAACGCTGAGGCCTTAATAATAATAATAAATATATGTATTCTAAACACAAATAACCATTGTTAATAAAATAAGACTAAATAAGGAAATCATATCTTTAAATAATATCAAAATAAATAAACCGGGATAAAATAAAATCCCACATGTATTATACAGAATTATATAGAAATGAAGCAAGGAAGTCGTTCCTGCCGACATTGAGTATACCCTGTACCATTAAGTTGTGACGAAGTGCCAATTTGGCAGTACGGCACAATGACAAGAATCATCGATTCTAGTTTTGTTATCCTAAGCTATTAGATAATAATAATTCATTAATCCCAACCCTAAATACTCTGACTTGTTTCTTAATTAATTTTCTCCTCTCTAGGTACATTACTATATACGCATTGCTACACACATATATATGTAAATACGCATCCCAGCTCTAGATACATATATATACATATATACATAAGATTCTCTCTAGGTACGCTTACATATATACAAAATTAATTGCGCAGCAGCATTAAGCCGGCCGCATGTATATGCACGCTCATCCGGTGTTATACACATACACACACATACGCATGCAAGTCCAACGGGACTTGCACGAATTTGTCCACGTCGCTTTTGAGCAGTTTTCGTTTTTGGTGGCAACGGGACCCAAAACTAGAAGGATGAGTTCGTATACCCTTGCAAACTGTTATTTAACACTTTAAATATATACACATTTATAATGTTACAAAATCATTAGAAAGCATATAAAACAAGTCAAACCTACATTAAATGTTTGTAGCATGAGAAAAAAATGATTTCGAAAAAAAAAATTTTTTTGGCCCTATTGTTCCTATGGGAGCTATAGCATATATTTGACCGATTTGTCTGAAACTTAGCACAGACATTTCTATATATACTAAACTTCCGAAAACCAAGTTTCGTCACAATCGCTTTCAAAACATCCAAGTTATTGCTCTAAGACTATATTATTGACCCATCGTTCCTATGGGAGCTATATGAAATAGTCAACCGATTTTGATCAGACTTGGTGGATATGTTTAAAGGTGTATTAAACTTAGGAACCCCAAATTTCGTAACAATTGATTAAAAAACAACAAAGTTATTGAAGTTTAATTCTATTCTTGACCGATCGTTCCTATGGGAGCTATATGATATAGTCATCCGATCGGGATGATTCCGAGATATACAATGCCTGCAGCAAAAAGAAGCCTGGGTGCAAAATTTCAGCTCTGTAGCTTTAAGGGTTTCGGAGGAGAAGCTGTTGATCCAGACAGACGGACAGACGGACATGTCTATATCAACTCAGATCGTCGTGCTGATCAAGAATATATATACTTTATATAGTCGGAAACGCTTCCTTCTGTGCGTTGCAAACTTCTGACCAAAATTAATATACCCTTGCAAGGGTATAAAAATGCGTACGTGACGATTCTGACGCCGACGCGTGTCGCGGCAGAATCGGTTGTCAACATTGATAGTCCGGGCGCGTGTCGCAGCCGGCAGAGGGCAGAAGGCAGAGAGCCTGGGCAGAGAAAGATCGAAAGTTCGAGAAGAGTGGTCAGCGACTGCGCAATTGGAAGACGATAAAGCATTGAGAAAACAACCCTTAAAGAAGACGGTCGCCAGTATAACAAAAGTGAATCCAAGTGCAAGTGCGGAACTAAAGAAAGCTAAAGGACCCATATTAGGTCCTTAATGATAGAAAAAAAAAACAAGACAAGTCACTGGGTGAACACAGTGCCCCCTTTAAAGGAAAACCCAACGAGGCTGAGTGAATCAAAGAAAGTATACCAGTTAATTGTGTGTGCACCAATATACCGGGTGAGTTGGCCATGCGGCCCAATCGTGGCCCTTCCCCTTTGTCCCAAGGATAGATAGGATTCTAGAGTGTGGTTAGGTTTGTTTTTTTTTTGCAAAAAGAATATCTCTTTATATGTAATAAAGTTTATAATCATGGAAAAAGCCAATGTCACAATGATTGAGGGCGAAACTAATTATAACTAATACTCCCTCCTATCCTTCCCCCATTTTCAAATCCCTTGTGTATGTTTCGTAGTAGTATTTGTTTCTCTGTCGGCATTAGCATCCGGGTTACTCCCTACCCAATGCCAAGGAGAGTGTTGTGTCTATCTGTAGTGTACCTGAGTACAGGACAGCCACGCAGTCAACGTCAGAGTTACACCCTTGTTGACTGTGATGACGTCTGGTACTCATCGGGATGCAACCGAGATTTATGTTGTGATCGATGTCCGGGTTATACCCTAATCGATCACAACGTAGATCTTGGGATGTCCGTATGTAGTGTTGTATTAAGTCGGTGTCCAGGTTACACCTTAACCGACTTACCTTCATGTTTCCTTTTTGTGACCCTGTAGTATTAGTACACCGACCTACACGTCTAAGTGTGTCGTGCTATATCTAATTGTATGTCCGCATGTAGGTCTGTGTTACGTTTCTGTCTCCTTCTACCTCCTTCCTATTCCTTTAGTCAATCACCCGCGATATCACGAATATACAGCATTAACAACCACTGTAGCTCAAGCAAATCTCTGGTCTCGGCATTCTATTACAAATAATCAGTAATGGAAGACCCTGGGGAGACTGAGATTTGTACCCCAGCCGGAAAACTTCCTTACAGATGGCGCCCGAGATTTGAAGAGAACATTGTATATATATTTTGGGGAAATTTTCGCCTAATTCTGTTGCATTACAGCAAAGAGAAAATATAAGAAAAGGGAAATCATTAATACATCAAATATTTTTCTTTGTGTAATGTTGCGAAGCGAAATTTCATTTTATTTATACATATATATTTGCTTGCATATAATTGTTTCATGAGCATGTCATCTGCGTGGCGTAAGGAACCCATATCGCGGGAGTTTCATATGCAACAGGAATTTTTGTATACCCTCATTGTTAAGTGAAAAATATTTTTTTTTATATATAAAAAAAAAAAAAAAAGAGTTTATATATATATGAATATATCTATCATTTTGTGTTCACCTTATATGTTGGCCCACATACATTTATGCCTGTATTCCCATATTTGCCCATATCCCCGTTTGTTTCCCTTTATCCCAAGTGAAATCCAGCAAAGCAACGCAGCAGTTTGTTCGTCAGCGATAGGACCGTCGACATAATCACCGATAGAGCTAATAGGCCCAGAAGAATCACGATAGAGTAGACAGTGGAATCAGCGACAGAAAATTTCTACTTCTGGAGTCAGCGATAGAACGGCGTACATAACCATCAACATAGCTAATTAATGCAGCAGAGTTACGGTAGAGTACACGTAGAATCAGCGACAGAAAATTATAACTAGTTAGTCAGCGATAGAACTATTCGCATAGCCAATGACATAGCCTATGGACCCGGCAGAGTTACGGCAGAAGAAGCGGTAAAATCAGCGACAGAAAGCACCGTTAAGAAACAACCAGAAAAAGAAACGTTGATGGAAATTTTCCATGACGCCGTTCAGGTACAGTCTCAGCAAAACAGCGCAGGCATAGAAAAAAAAAATATATGAAGAAGTTAGACAAAGCAAGAGTAGCAACTGCAACGGTAGTTCTATCGCTTAGGAGAGAAAGGAAGAGGTTGCTTTTGGGTTCTCATTGGTCGACGAGCTTGGCGTCAAGACCAGAGTGCACCTACTGAGACGAATAACGGAAGAATACAAACATTGAATAACGGCACAAGTTTCTTCAATCTGATTTGGAAGTAGATAAAAGGCGATCACCAGCATCAGGAGAGAGTCTACCGCGAACCTTCACCAAGTCAACAACAGAAAGTCTACCGCGAGCCTTCACCAAGTCAACAACAGAGAGTCTACCGCGAACCTTCACCAAGTCAACAACAGAGAGTCTACCGCGAACCTTCACCAAGTCAACAACAGAGAGTCTTCTGCGAACCTTCAACAAGTGAACAATGACAGTCAGCCGCAAACCTTCAAAGGATATACAGCAAGGATAATTAAACCAACGTTCACCAGCAAGGATAACCAACTAAGGTTAAGCAAAGCAAGGATCAACGAGCAAACCAAGCAGCATTTTACGGCAAGGATATTCAACCACGATTGTAAACACCCAGGATCAAGTATCGAACTAAGCAAGGTTCAACTACCAGGAGTGGCAACCATCGCACAGCCCACTCAGTCCACCAGGATAATACAAGGATATTCAGCGAATAATAACATTTCATCTGCAACAATCACGAAGCATGCAATAATACATCGTTCAGTGACAATACAATTGTTTTACTGTTCCGAATTATTGCCCTTTGAATTAATCCTTCACTTTCAGCTAGTGTTTATTTTCAACGACATTCTAAAAAGAAAAAATTAACATGGGAGTTAAATGGATAACATATCATCGTAAAGCCGAGCTCGAAAGCCTCTTCGCCGAATTCGGACTGACCCCTGGCGGTTCAGTCGAAAAGATGAGAAGCAGATTCTCTAGCTTCGCATCCAGGGAAGACCATAAACCAGATGTACTCTCCCGGCTAGCAGAACTAGAATTGCAATACGGACAAGCAGCTAGCATCGATAAAGGTCTAGAAGTTAAACCACGTTCACGTCCTGTGTCGCCTGCCCGACATACTGACAAGGAGTACTCAACTGAGAGACACGCGTCTCTTAACCAAGACACAGATGGAAAATTATTGCAAATACCAGCGTTCGCTAGCAGCATGGCTACAACAGACCTACACCCACCAAGAGCCACCGAGAATACCAGTTACACTAACCTCATAGAGAAAGTGTCAAAATGGGGTCTTCATTTTGATGGGACCGCAGATCCATTATACTTCTTGGAAACACTCGAAGCAAGGGAGAGTACCGAATGGCACCGAATGGCTTCCTAATATGATGCCCATTTTATTTTCGGAACGAGCCGAAGGATGGTGGCAAACCAGCGGTCTGCTAGTCGCCTCATGGGCTAACTTTAGAAGAGAATTTCTAGATTTCTTTCTGCCGCCCCGATACTTTGAAAAACTAGAAGATACCATCCGCACGCGAAGACAGCGCCCTGGCGAACCATTCAAGACATACTTGATAGAACTACGTCTCATGATGAGACGAGCTCATTATACAGAAGAACAGGAATTACAGCGCATATACGACAATTTACTGCCTGACTACCCGACGAATGGATTTTCATAACTTGCATAAGCTGATCCAGTTAATAGTGAATTTCGAGATCCTGCGTGTTCAAAGTTCTAAGAGATTCGACGTATCCTTTTCCCGTCAGGCAAGCACTACGGACATATCAGACAGCCATGGGCAACAATTTATCAGTGGACGTAAAAGTAACACCGTTAACAACAGAAGCACCAACAAACCAGCCTTGCCTCCTACGGCAAATTCAACAAGCAACCCTCACTTCTACCAAGTATCTGAGGCACCAGTGGATACTTACCGGGCTTGCCGTAACTGCGGTGAACCGGCTCATTTCGCAAAGCAATGCAATAATCCAAGGATATTATTCTGTTGGGAATGTGGAAAACGCAATATACGAACCATCGACTGCTGTCGACTGATCAAACGAAGAAAAGCACCGATCCAACCCCAAATGTAAATAGACTTCAATTCGACAAGGGCCGCCTCATTGCCTTAGTCCAGGTCAACGGATGTGAAGTGAGCGCTACCCTTGATACTGGAGCTACTAGGAGCTTCTTACATAGTTCACTGGCTCAGCAGATCGGTACTAATGGGAACTGGAAACAAATACACACCATTATCAACTTAGCCGATGGATCTAGAAAGGAAATCACCCAGGCTATCGAAGCTGAGATATGGCTGGGAACGACACAAGTAAAAATACCACTGCTGGTATTACCAGGTATTATGGACCAATTGATCTTAGGCACTGATTTCCTACGAGGCACTCGGACCATGATCCAGCTACCTACAGCTAGAACCTATGCAAAACGCCCTTCTTGGATCATTCATCAGTTGCAGTGCTGCCACCCAACCGTCGAGTTCTTGGACCAACAACAACCAGGCTCAGTCAATCCTTGTTGGATCCTCAAGCTCCCCAAGGGAAGGGTTGCCGGATGAAAAACGCATCCGAAACACTGCACTACCTCCTGTTTCCGATCAAGCCATTCTTAATAACCCCTTTCGTCAACCAGGCATCAAAAAATCACCAGGCAGAATAGACAAGCTAAACCTAATGGCGTCCAGGCCCACGACAAGAATAGAAAGCACCACGATATCTCCAGAGCCAGAATACTCAGAAAACCCGAGAGTAAATAAAATCATCAACGAGTTCCTATCACGGGAATTACCAAAGTTCGACACATTACAAGGTGTCACTCACATCGCAGAGCACGTCATCACTATGAAGGATGACAAACCAATCAAGCAACGTTATTACCCTCGCAACCCGGCCCAGCAGAAGATCATCAACGACACCGTAGACCAGTTACTAGCAGAAGACCGCATCGAACCATCTAAGAGCCCACCCATCGTACTAGTGGGTAAGAAAACCGGAGAGACGCGTATGTGTATCGATTTCAGACAACTCAACGCGCAGTCTATACGAGATGCATACCCTCTACCAAGGATCAATCATATTCTGGAAAAGCTTCGCAACGCTCAGTTTATCTCTACACTGGATCTTAAAAGTGGTTATTGACAAATACCACTGGCCAAAGCAAGTCGGGAATGCACAGCGTTCACAGTCCCAGGTCGTGGCCTATTTCAATGGAAGGTAATGCCTTTCGGGCTACATTCCGCAGCAGCAGCATTCCAACGCGCCTTGGATAGCGTGATCGGACCGGAGATGGATCCATTTGCCTTTGCGTATTTAGACGATATCATCGTCGTCGGAAGGACATTGGAAGAACATATAACTCACCTGCAAGAAGTTTTTCTACGCCCCAGAAAAGCCAAACTACGGATCAACAAAGCCAAGTGCAGGTTCTTTAGAAGCAAAATACAATTCTCAGGACATGTGGTCGGACACGGTATCCATACTGACCCTGAGAAAGTAGCAGCTGTTCGAGAATTAGCTCCAGCCTATCACCTTTTTGTTGAAGAAAAATACTAAATGGAAATGGGATGCAGAACAACAGCAAGCCTTCGACGAATTTAAACTACGACTGACATGAGCTCCTATCTTGGCATGCCCCGACTTTAACTCTAAGGTGGAAAGTTAAACGTCGTGGCCGACGCCCTGTCTCGACAACCATTGGAGGTGCTAAATTCAATTCAGGATACTCTACCGGAGTGCCCATGGTGGAATAAAATAAAGCTACAAGTAGAAGCACAACCAGAGCAGTTCCCCGATTTTCACTACGAAGGTGGGCAACTATACCGAAGGAGAATTCATCACCCAGACGAAACTGAATCCATACCATGGAAGCTATGTGTACCGAAGGAAGCGCGCCAACGAGTTCTATGCGAATGTCACGACGAACCTACCGCAGGAATTTTGGGAATCCGTAAGACAGCGCTCAGAGTTTCCCAGAAATACTACTGGCCTGGCTTTTTCCGCGATGTAAAGCGACACGTACGCAAATGTATTTAATGCCAAAAATATAAAGTGGACCAAATGAAGCCAGCTGGGAAAATGTTCACTCGTCAAGTGTCAGAACCATTCAACACAGTGTGTGCTGATTTTGTTGGACCTCTCCCCAGATCAAAGCAAGGTAACACCGTTCTATTGGTTTTTTTAGATGCATACAGCAGATGGGTGGAGCTGGTACCTCTGCGTAAAGCCACCGCTGCTTCTTTAGAGCACGCATTTCAGGAACGAATTATCGGGCACTTTGGAGCACCGCGTACAAAGCGACAATGGAACCCAGTTCACCAGTCGCACCTTCAAAGAACTTTGTCGACGAGCTGGAGTAGAGATTCAGTACACCGCCCCTGACACACCACGTCAAAATCCTACCTAGAGGGCCAATCGCACCGTGAAGACCATGATAGCTCAATACCTGGGAGAAAAGCAGAGTAAGTGGGATCACTTTCTATCCGAATTTACATTGGCGATAAATTCCAGCGTATGCGATTCAACAGCATTTACACCAGCACTCCTTGTGCTGCATAAGGAACCCCGCATCCCTGGAGCCCTGTACGACGAGGTTTCACCAGGACTTGGCACCCGACCCTGGTCCCCTGAAGCACGAACACAACGCATGGCAGATGTTTTTACCATGGCCCAGGAGAACATGCAACGAGCTTCAATAGAGCAAGGAACTACAACCTGCGACGTAGAGACTGGCGACCAGCGATTGGAGATCTGGTCCTTCTGAAGCAACACCACTTCTCCAAGGCCTCCGAGGGCTTCGCTTCTATACAACCAAACGAACTAAGCATCCAAGAGGAATAGCAAGTTAAATCTACGATCGAGTTGACGCAGCCCGCTGGCGTCAGAGGCGAAGCCCAGAAGACCGCCGGAGTTATCCTACCAGAGACGAGTTAATTCGCAGGGGCCACTTGATGGAAGGTGTGCCTTCCCAACGTCCCTGTCCTGGGGGGTCTCAAAGTCACGGCAAGTCTGACCATGCATCCGCAGGCAAAATACTCATACCCAATATTACATTTAAGTTCACATTGTATCATAGTCATAAGCATCTCATTCATGTAAACCACACACGCTAGGTTGTTAGGCCCCTACGACCCCATATGGGGCATACAGTTTCAAGTCAGAGTATCTAACACTTTTCTTTTCCTCAGTCGTACGATGACACGCCAACTCAGCGTCGAAGAGATAGTTGGTATCATCGAAGACGTAGTGACTACATGGGAAGCTGAGTTCGCTAGCCCATCTGCAACAAGCAAACCTGCGTCGGAGTACGATCCTACAACACCACACGTCACCTCAGCAGTAACTGAGGCAGATACCATCGCCACCTGCAATGAAGAAAGATGAGCACGCCACGCCTCCTTACCCCCAGGGCGATAACTCTCCCATGCGTTCACCATCGCCGAACGGAGCAGCCGGCCTTCAGGAAGTAGCAAACGACACAGCAACAATCTCAGAGCCATGGAGAAATAATTCTAGTCCGTCGCACGTGGAAAACATTGACCCGGAAACCGGTGAAACCGCACAGTATCCACCCCCCGACAGCGAATATGACTTCGGTGTCCCCCCACGGTCATACAACCCCGTAAGCTATGACTCAGACGCAGAGGTAGACGGAGGGTACGTCCAGCCCGTAGCATACCCACATTTCGAGGATATCTCGGCACCTCCGTCAGCGGTGCCTCAGCCAGTGAGATTGCAGAGCGACGCCAGTTCGACCCAACCATCGGAAGCTGATAACCTCCCGGGTTGTAGCCATTCCAACGCCTGGCAAGTTATCCCACTGGGATGGCGGACGAAGGGTGTACAAGAGGTGTTACCACGCCAGCTGATCCAACAAGTGGAGAGTTACAAGAAGCAACGGCAAGAACGAAAGTTTAGATGTGGAGCAGCTGGCAAGGTGTGTAGCGTGCGGGTGAACAGAACCCAGCAAGTCACCGTGACGTACATCGGCCCTGCTTCCCCGAAGTAACGGCACAATGACAAGAATCATCGATTCTAGTTTTGTTATCCTAAGCTATTAGATAATAATAATTCAAGTGCGGAACTAAAGAAAGCTAAAGGACCCATATTAGGTCCTTAATGATAGAAAAAAAAACAAGACAAGTCACTGGGTGAACACAGTGCCCCCTTTAAAGAAAAACCCAACGAGGCTAAGTGAATCAAAGAAAGTATACCAGTTAACCGGGTGAGTTGGCCATGCGGCCCAATCGTGGCCCTTCCCCTTTGTCCCAAGGATAGATAGGATTCTAGAGTGTGGTTAGGTTTGTTTTTTTTGCAAAAAGAATATCTCTTTATATGTAATAAAGTTTATAATCATGGAAAGAGCCAATGTCACAATGATTGGGGGCGAAACTAATTATAACTAATTCTCCCTCCTATCCTTCCCTCATTTTCAAATCCCTTATGTATGTTTCTCTTTCGGCATTGGCATCCGGGTTACTCCCTACCCACTGCCAAGGAGAGTGTTGTGTCTATCTGTAGTGTACCTGAGTACAGGACAGCCACGCAGTCAACGTCCAAGTTACACCCTTGTTGACTGTGATGACGTCTGGTACTCATCGGGATGCGACCGAGATTTATGTTGTGATCGATGTCCGGGTTATACCCTAATCGATCACAACGTAGATCTTGGGATGTCCGTATGTAGTGTTGTATTAAGTCGGTGTCCAGGTTATACCTTAACCGACTTACCTTCATGTTTCCTTTTTGTGACCCTGTAGTATTAGTAGTGTAATTGCCAGTCGGTGTCCGGGTTACACCCTAACCGACCTACACGTCAAAGTGTGTCGTGCTATATCTAATTGTATGTCAGCATGTAGGTCTGTGTTACGTTTCTGTCTCCTTCTACCCCCTTCCTATTCCTTTAGTCAATCACCCGCGATATCACGAATATACAGCATTAACAACCACTGTAGCTCAAGCAAATCTCTGGTCTCGGCATTCTATTACAAATAATCAGTAATGGAAGACCCTGGGGTGACTGTGATTTGTACCCCAGCCGGAAAACTTCTTTCCAAAGTTATGCAAAATAGAATAAAACACTCTTTATTTTTTTTTTTTTTTTTTTTTTTTTTTTTTTACGCGCGAATCCCAACGGGAGCACTAATTGCCCACACCTCCCGCCCAACCGACCGAGGGGTGCAAGCCGCATAACGCACGGCTCGAGTCGCGGGGACAATTCACAAAACACAGACAAAAATCGAAAATATAGCTAATTACGTGCTAGATAGGAAAGGATAGAAGTTTTTAGTAAAGAAATAGAGAGCTCTGAACTGATTACATGATAAAGACGATTATAATCAGAACAAAGAACTCGAAAAGGTTCATACATTAGGTAGTTAGTAGTACATCGTGGAAGTGTTGGAGGAATATAGTTTCTAGTAGGTCTACAAGGAACTGTTAGTTTTACTCGGTTCAATAGCTCGGGAGAGTCTATATCCCCATTAAGAAGCTTGTGCATAAATATGACGCCAAGCATTAATCTACGATTAGTAAGGGAAGGAAGGTCAAGTAAAAGAAGTCTACTAGAGTACGAAGGAAAGTTGATATTACGATCCCAGTTCAGACCACGAAGAACAAAGAGAAGAAACTGTTTTTGAACTGATTCTATCCTTGCTTTATGTGAAACGTATTGGGGTGACAATATGCAGGATGCATATTCTAAAATTGGACGAACCAATGAGGTCTAAAGAATCTTGGTAGTATATGGATCATCAAATTCCTTTGACCATCTTTTTACGAATCCAAGAACACCCATGGCTTTACTGACGGTTGTAGATATATGGGACTTAAAAGTCAACTTATGGTCCATAAGTACTCCAAAGTCGATCATCTCGCTAGTTATCGTCTAGTTAATGGAATGTTATTAAGAAAATAGGTAATCAACTGAGGAGTATATCTGAAAAAAGTCATGACCTTGCATTTAGATGTGTTTAGGTTTAATAAGTTGTGTTGACACCAAAACTGAAAGTTTTGGAGGTCAGACTGCAACCGCGAGGGAGATAGAATGTCTCTGTAGCTGAGACAAAGCTTAACATCATCTGCGTACATGAGGACACGAGAATGAATTACAACGGATGGAAGATCGTTAATAAAATGGGTTAATAGCAAAGGTCCCAGATGACTACCCTGAGGCACCCCCGAAGTGACTTGGATAGATTTAGAACTTGAAGACTTGAATAGAACTTTCTGTGTTCTGTCTGTCAGGTATTCACGAATCCACCTAATTAAACTGCATTGGAAACCAATTTTGTTTAATTTTAAAAGAAGAAGTGTATGATTAAAAGAATCAAAAGCCTTACTGAAATCAGTATAAACGACATCGATCGTTAATGATGTAAATTCTAATAGGTTAGTGGTTGTAGATCTACGTTTCACAAACCCCTGCTGAGATGGTGAAATAATAGATCTACAAAAATGTTGCTTTAGGAATAGCGGACAATTTAGAATTAGCCCTATACTTTTATGCTTCGCACTTTTTACTATTTTTATGAAGAGGAATTATATAAGATTCCTTCCATATAGAAGGGAAATGACAAGATTTAACGGACAACAAAAAAAGTTTTTTAAGTGGCTTTCATAGAGCCTCAGCACCAGGTATTCCATCAGGACCAGGTGTGTAGGATCACGGGAAAACTCAAGCTTACAACGCTTTAGGTAATTATTATAACAGTGCTTGTTAAGCAACATAAAATTGGAGCGAGCAACTGCGTAAAGAGCAAAGTCTGAAGAACGTCCCGATTTCTTGTAATTTTTATAATATCTGGATTTGACATTTTTCAAGTTGGATAGCTCACGAGAAAACCAGGGAGGTCGGTGAGACGACACTGGAGTCCACAGTGGGACACAAACCTTAAAAAGCGAACCAAGAATTTCATAAAACAACGAGATAGCAAGATCCATGTCTGAGCAACTGTATAAGGATGACCAGTCAGTTCTCAGAATGAGCTCATTCAGTTTAACAAAGTTAGTCTTGCGAAAATTACGAGATTTAATCACAGGACTGACACCAAAAATTGGTGCAAGAAATGACAGATCTACAGATAAATCCAAAGTAGGATGAAAATTGTCTTCAGGCAACACTAGAGGGTCGGTTCTAGTAACTGCACAGTTGGTGGAATCCAACACAAATATCAGATCTAAGGATCCGCCTATGTTATTTCGCACAGGGTTTATTTGAGCTAATGATAGCTCAAAAAGGCCTTCAACAAAGCAGTGAGATTTAGAAGGAAGCAACAAAGCAGATTCATCAGATTGAGACCATGATATTTCTGGTAAATTAAAGTCACCAAAGACGCTTAAGATATCTCTATCAGAAAGCAATGAAGAAATATATTGAATAGAATCTAAATGTTTGGCGTACACCGCCATGTTGGATTGTGGCGGGATGTAAGAACAAGTAATGTAGGCAGAGGAAGACTTGAATCTGACCTTAACACTAACAAACTCAATCTCCAGAATGTCCGGTGAATGAATTTGGTCAAAAGTTAAGGCCGAGTCAACTGCAAACAGAAATCCTCCGCCTACACGAGAAGTCCAATCACATCTAAAAGTTGAAAATTTTGCGGAAAGAACAGATGCATCGTTAATATCGGGTTTTAAACATGTCTCAGTAAACACTAAAATTTTTAATTCAAATGCTAGACTATCTAAATAGAGTCTAGGAAGCTTAGATTTAAGTCCTCTCACGTTCTGATAGGCCAGATGAAGGGACGAGATTAGTTTTTTGGAACACCAGCCGATGCTGAAATTCCGGGAGATGAAGAGTTAGATGGGATAGAAAGCCTAACCGGATCTCGAGTTTTCTTTTTGGCCGTGTATTCTTTTACTAAAATGTGATCCGGCCAAAAACTGCTATGAAATATACTGTCAAACAGTTCAACTAGGACACTTATTTTAAAGGAGGATATCTCCCTCGAATATTTAAATTTAAATTTTTCCACCGCTATTTTAGCATTATAGTGATGAGCTTGAATTTTTGTCTTTGTAAAAGCTAAGACATCATCCGACGAATGTTCGGGGTTAAGCCTTGAAACAAATATATGTTTCTTAGGTGGAACTTCAGTTAAAGGCTTATAGGACCCAGGCCGCAAATCAACCGCGGCGTCAGCGACCGCTATTGAATCAGCCTGCGTGTCCGGTATCGCACCTCCAACTGGACTACTATCGGCAATAACAACAGTTATTGATTGTTATTGATTGACTTTTCGGAAACTACAGCTTTTTTCGTCTGCAAAGAGAGACCATTTCCTGGAGAAACGGAGATAGCCTCGTCCTTGCGACCACCTTGAGAAATGGGGGTGGTAAACGAAATAAGCTGCGGAGGATTTGTCACAGTGAGCAGTGAAGGAGATTATGGAACTACGGCCGAGACGGGATTGGGCACAGGCAAATGCAAGGACAGATTGCGCATACTGGTTTTCTTACGCTTTGGAGACTCATTTAACAGCTTATAGCTGCTAAATGCGCTCTCCACAGAATTGAACTCATAGCTGAGTTTACGAAAACCAGATGACAATTTCTTCAATCTATCCCTGGTTCGCCTCATAAACACCCTCATTTCGATCTCAACCTCTCGGCATGAGTCACAACCCCATTTGAGCCCCCTTTTTGCTCCAAACAATCCCTTACCCTGGCCGTGTAGCCACATTGTCACACAGCCAACAGGAAAGAAACGCGTTATGGGGTGAAGGCGGGTTCAAACACTTTTTGCTTGAGCAGACAGACATTTTTTAAATTTAATTACAACTCAAAAACTTTATAAAATGAAGCAAGCAAGTCGTCCCTGCCGACATTGAGTATACCCTGTACCAACTAGTTATATTAAATCAAGATCGGCATCAACTTAATTCAAAATTTCTTTTAACATACAGCAAACGCATGCTGTCTCGCTCACTCTTGCCAGCCAATGTCGCCTTGGCAATTCAGTGCAAAACTCATATAGGTATATCTCCGATATTTACTCTCCGATTTCAAAAAAATTTGGTGAGCTGGTCCAGTTTGGGTATATAATTAGGTGTGCCAAATAAGAATACGATATCTTTCATACAGCTCTAGTACTAGTTTTTTCCGAATTCCGGGGGCGGAAGTGGGCGTGGCAAAAATTTGAAACAAACTTGACCTGTGTATGCATTAGACGTATGTTCGCACCAAATTTGGTGGCTCTAGCTCTTATAGTCTCCGAGATCTAGGTGTTCATACGGACGGACGGACAGACGGACAGACGGACAGACGGACATGTCTCAATCGACTCGGCTAGTGATGCTGATCAAGAATATATATACTTTATGGGGTCGGAAACGCTTCCTTCTGCCTGTTACATACATTTTGGCGACTTTAATATACCCTTTTACCCTATGGGTACAGGGTATAAAAATTAAATATCAATGAAGCAAGCAAGTCGTCCCTGCCGACATTGAGTATACCCTGTACCAACTAGTTATATTAAATGAAATAGAATATCCTCGAAATCGCCATAAATTTCATGCAAAATTCTCTATAACATGCAGCAACAGCGAACGCATGCTGTCTCGCTCACTCTTGGCAGCCAATGTCGCCTTGGCAATTCAGTGCAAAAGTCATATAGGTATATCTCCGATATTTATTGTCCGATTTTGACTAAATTTGGTCAGCTGGTCCAGTTTTGATATATAATTAGGTGTGCCAAGTAAGAATACGATATCTTTAATACAGCTCTAGTAATACGTTTTCGCGATTTGCGGGGGCGGAAGTGGGCGTGGCAAAAATTTGAAATAAACTTGATCTGTGTACACACTAGACGCATGTTCACACCAAATTTGGATGCTCTATCTTTTATAGTCTCTGAGATCTAGGTGTTCATACGGACGGACGGACGGACAGACGGACAGACGGACGGACGGACAGACGGACAGACGGACAGACGGACAGACGGACATGTCTCAATCGACTCGGCTGTTGATGCTGATCAAGAATATATATACTTTATAGGGTCGGAAATGCTTAATTCTGCCTGTTACATACATTTTGGCGACTTTAATATACCCTTTTACCCTATGGGTACAGGGTATAAAAAGGCCAAAGAAAAAACTCACTCAGATTTATTAAGCAAATTCGACACTGGGGTCAAACTCGCAGAGAAAATTAGTGCAAGAACTAAGAGAACTAAGCACTACACAAATACACGTATCACTTGTACGCGAGACAGATAGATGTGAGCACGAATAAAAGAAATTAGAAAAAAGAGAGCGGGAGAGCCAACACCACTGCACATGCAACAACAATGCGTTGGCGAGAGCGCGAGAGCGGTATTAAAGCGGTAAAAGGTACAAACGCAAGAGCAAAGAAATAACAAAAACAACAAAACTACTGTAAAAAATTTTGTTGTTTTTTCAAATATCAAGTTCAATGCTTTGATTTTGCTTTTGCATAGTTAATATAAACAAAAAGCGCAATGACAAAAATTTAAATGACAGAATAATGTCAATATTTATTGCTAAATTATTAGCAAAATTTTTAGGCAGGCGCGGTGAATTTAAAACCGAAATAAAAGAAATTATGCAGGAGCACAGAAAAACACGTCTATCGATGAAGAAAGAAGTATGTATCCAAACATGATTGTATGTATTTCAAACATGATTCCCTTTAACATGCAGCAACAGAGAGCGCGTGCTATCTCGCTCTTTCTTATCTGCCAATGCTGCCTTGGCATATCAGTACGAAAGGGATATAGGAAAATCTGCGATGTTAATTGTCCGATTTCGACTTAATTTGGTCAGCTGGTACAGTATTGGTATTAAATTAGGTGTGCCAAGTTAGAACACGATATCTTTCATACAGCTCTAGTATTCGTTTTTTCCAAATTCCGGAGGCGGAAGTGGTCGTGGTTAAAATTTAAACAAACTTGACCTGCGTAGGCACTAGTTAGTTACTCTAGCTCTTATAGTCTCTGAGATTTAGATATTCATAAGGACGGACGGACAGGCGGACGGACAGACGGAGGGAAAGAAGAACATGTCTCAATCGACTCGGCTAGTGATGCGGCTAGTGTAGTGCAGCAAGTTATTTTATATATCGCCATAAAAATGGTTCTTTAAGTAAGTAATTCAACTGAAGTTTAAGATGGAGATATTAAAGGCAACACTCTCCAAGTTGAAGTCCAGCCCTACACTTTAGGAGGAGAATCCGCCTGTGAACTGCACAATACTGTCTGGAAGGAGTTTGAGAGGGAGTCAACGAAGTGGTATCGCAGATATTACACAAGCAGATGGAACTGCAATGGGTTTAGGAGGACAGGTCCAGCTGCCCAAATTGCACATTAAGCCTTTTGGTGGCGACTACGTGGAGTGGCCAGCATTTTAGGATTTATTTGAGAGTATTATTCACAACAGGGTGAATCTGGATAAAGCTCAGAAATTTCAGTATCTCAAGTCTTTTCTCAATGAAGAGGCTGCAAGGTTAATTAATAAATTGCCGTTAAGCTTAATGAACATTATGATCGAGCTCGTCATGTTGTTAGATCGCTTTTGGATAATTTTAGGCGTCTGCCATCAACAAGGGTGGACTGGATGCACTTGGCCAAACCGATCGCGAAAGTTTGGTGATCTATTTTCTATGGTATTTCAAGATGTGAGTCAAAATATAGTTGCATACATTGTCAGAACAAATACCACACGCTACTACATCGCCAAGCCGAAGAGAAGAGCATTAATCCCACAGTAGCTATGATTGCCGAAACTGAGCAGTTAAAGGAAGTACAGTCTATTGAATCGCAGAGTTATTTAGCTCGGTCTGCAGTGCATTTGCAGTCGCAAGAGAGACAAAGGAGTATATTGCCCATACCTCTAGTTCAAGTGTTAAATTTCAAGGGATCATACAACACCTCTTTAATAGTCGACCGGAATTATTATGTATATAGGAGCATTGCATTAGGGCACTGGGCGTCTCACGCTCACCATCTCGAATACTTGTCTCATGAATTTCATCATTCAAGGCCGACACTAAAAGAGACTTTAGCGCAGTTCATTTGAAATCAAGGTCGTCAAAGCTACACTAGATATCACCGCTCACGTTCTAGGTAAAATAACCACTTTATTGCCATAAGATGTAGTCGACGCAGCAGATTTCCGATGGAAAATCCTTAATATGTTCAAGCAAGTGGACAGTTTGTCCACAGAGAAAAACACCGCAGACTGCGCTTCCCGAGGAATGATGGCTGATGATGTAATCCAATTTACTCTCTGGTGGAAGGGTCCCGACTGGCTAGCTGAAAGGCATCTCAACCTAGGTAACGACAGTGATAAACAAATCTATAGTTTCATTTCAGATAATGAGTACCAAAAGGAGTTAAAAGCTACAGTTTTAGTTACTCTCGCGGAAACCATGAACGAGTCTTCTCCACTTGATGATCTAATTGGTCATGTTTCTTCTTGGAAGAGACTTGTGGTTATTGTTGCATATATCTTACGATTCATTCGACGTATAAAAAACCCCCAAGACAAAGCAGATTCTCTAGCATTAACCCATGCCGAGTATAAGGCTGCTAAGAACCTATGTTTGCAGTAAGGTCAAAAAGAATGGCATGAAGAACGAAAATCATTGCGGAATGAAGGCTATGGGACATGAAAGCTTTTTCAAAGCCCTTCATCACAATGCAATGTTTTAGTAATTTTATAATAGTTAGCTAGTACGCCTTTTCTTGTGAACTAATTCCCAGCAGAGCATCTCTAGCGCACATCTTACATACCTCTTAATCCGCGCTTACATACACACATACATCTTCGCATACGCATAATAAGCTAGCATAACGGGACTTACACCAAAGTCGACGCCGCTGCTTTGCGCAGTAGAAAAACTTCTATGCCTTGCTCCGGACAACGGGACCCGGACAAAATACTCTTACTCAATAAAATTATAAAGAACTAATAACACTGCTAACCCCGCCATCCCCCTTCCCTTTCCTAAAACTTTGGATGTAACGTCGTAGTTAGTGCATGTGTCTCCTTTGACATCGGCATCCGGGATACACCCTACCCGATGTCAGGAAGAATGTGTAGTGTATATGTAGTGTGCCAAGGTACAGGATAGCAGTCACAGCCTGGGTCATCCTATTGTAGTGTAGTAACAAGTCGGTGTCCTGGTTATACCTGGTTATGTACTATCGCCTCTCTCCTCTCCTTGTGTATTCATGTTTTTTTCCCCCTCTTCTTTTCCTTTCGGGCAATCGCTAATTTCAGCAATATTAACCATCAATTGCCGCTCGAACAAATCTCTGCTTACAGCATTCTATTACGAATGTTCTGTAATGGAAGACCCTAGGGAGACTGAGATTTGTACCCCAGCTGAAAAAAACTTCCTTACGGATGGCGCCCGAGCAGGGCCCAAGATTTGAAGGAATTCATATATATGTCGCGATTGGCTGTTACAAATTATTAGTTGTTATAGCGTTTGCTTTATTTTTCCACGAGTTCCGTAGTCTTTTGCTTTTACTTTTTGAATGACCCCTTTTTATACAAATTTAGGCCCAAAATGTCACAATCAATGGTTATGCGACCAGGAGTGACAGAGTGATCGATGTTCGGGTTACACCCTATTCCTGGATCATCCTATTGTAGTGTAGTAACAAGTCGGTGTCCTGGTTATACCTGGTTATGTACTATCGTCTCTCTCCTCTCCTTGCGTATTCATGTTTTTTCCCCCTCTTCTTTTCCTTTCGGGCAATCGCTAATTTCAGCAATATTAACCATCAATTGCCGCTCGAACAAATCTCTGCTTACGGCATTCTATTACGAATGTTCTGTAATGGAAGACCCTAGGGAGACTGAGATTTGTATTCATATATATGTCGAGTTTGGCTGTTCCAAATTATTAGTTGCCATAGAGTTTGCTTTATTTTTCCACGAGTTCTGTAGTCTTTTGCTTTTACTTTTTGAATAATTTGAATTGAATTTTTATACAAATTTAGGCCCGAAATGCCACAAAGCCAAAAAGTCAAGGCACACTAAGCAATACAACGGACCACGTTCAGCAACAGCTTTCTGTCTACCTCAATACGTAGGTTTGACTTGTACCCACAGGCCTGCTGTTTTCCCAATCATTATAACTGGATACCACTGAACCAGTGAACTTATGACATTACGAAAAGGAACAAAAATAATACCTCTAAAAATTCTTGACGACCCGACACGGCCATCCTGACAATTACACGTCCTCGTGTAGCAAAACTTTTTCTTACATAACATTTATTCTATTTACAATTTAGTTCTTGGATCATCCAATTGTCTTCATAACAGTTCTTTCTTATTGGATATTACATACCTATTCATTACAACAAGCCGCTCTTAACACTATTCTTATTTTTATACCGCACGTGGGTCTTTCGCCAGTTTACAAATTCCGGTTTTTTCACGAAATTGTTCATCGTCCCACCTGGACGGATAAACACATCGTCAAAACTGACGGATCATTCATTGCCCCACCTGGACGGATAACACATCGTCAAATCTGACGGATCATACCTAGACGGATACCCAATCGCCTTGGTCAGACGGAAACCTCAGCGTCCCATCGGAACTCATTGGCGGGCTACACTTGTCATCACTCACATCGAACTCATTGGGCATGCTCCCATCGGGCATTTTTCTTATATTTTCGTGGGAGTATTTATACAACGGATTGTTTGTTGTCACTCTTCGTATCTTAGCAGTACATGGCCACCAACTTTGTACCTTACAACTGCTGCTTTAGTTTTATCAAACCTTTCTTTATTGTATGAGGCCAAAGCTTTTATACTCTCACTAGCACGTGACCTAAAACTCTTCAAGTCCACCTCAATTTCCGTTTCGCAAGGTAGAACCTACGCTAACGGTTTAGCCTGATGATGACAGGGAAAGTCATCATCTCCAGAGGACTTGCTTTTATTATTTTGATATTCTTGAACAATGACGTACTCTTTCAAATCGCTTTTACCGCTTAGATTCCCGTTGTACCGATATGCACCAAGGTTTTTGAAATTGAATGAAACTCAGCTTGTACTTTCCCGGAAGGGTACTTGGCTGTGCTGCAAGTTATGCAATTTTCAACGAACTTACGAACGTATTTGTTCATCTTATCAAACCAATAAAACTGATAAACTTTATCTAACGTCTTTTGCCAACCGAGGTGCATAATAGATTCATGAACTTGATTAATATCCGACCACTTAAAGGCTCGTGGCACAACAGGCAGACATGTTTTTCGCTAATTCTGCTTAATGGTTCCGAAGGCAGAGGATTTCTGGACAAAAAATCAACATATGCATTCCCGGTCTATATTGAATATTAAAATAAAAAGATTGCAAATACGCCCACCAGCGGTGAGCCCTAGGAGTTAGATCCATTTTTATGCTTGACGCTTTTAATGAGTTACAGTCAGTAAAAACTATAAGCTCACGTCCAAGTAGATAGTGGCGAAAATGCTTTACGGATTCGATGACTGCCAAAGTTTCTAGTTCATATGAATGATATCTAGATTCAGCAAGGGAGGTCATCTTATTAAAATACTCCACCACGTGGGGTCTATTGTTGATAGATATGGCATAGCGCCATATCCGCAGGTGCTTGCGTCCGTGTGGAACTCTATCGGGTACTGAGGGTAGAAAATGACCAGAACTGGCTTATTTGTAAGTATAGACAATATTTTCTTTCTAACTTCACCCTTTGCCGAAGACGGAATATAAGCGTTTCATTATCTGAGAGAAACCACTCACAAACTTACGAAAATATGAACTTAAGGCAATAGTTTTGAGTGGGTTTGGTCAGACTTCTTCCGGTCGTACTTCATATACTAAATATTGAACAGTTGTCCTTAGAAAACTACATTTGTCTATGTTAAAAGTAAATCCTGATTTTGTGACGTCTAAAACTTTTTCAGCCTTTCAAAGGCTAACTCCTTAGTTGATGCCACCACCATTATATCATACATATTGCCATATCCAAACATGTAAAGTAATTTGCCCCTCAAAGTCTAGCAATTTGGTCGCTGGCAACGGAAACTTGTCTGCAACCGTGTTCAAGTTCGATGCCCTTTAATCAACACAGCGCCGGTCGGACCCGTTTTTCTTTTTAACCAATAATATAGGGCTCGCAAAAGAAGAACAACTGAAACGAACGATATTAAACCTAACTAATTCACTAACTTTTGCTCGAACTATTTCCCTCTCATCCGTTGCACTGTTTTGTTAGGGTCGACTAACCGAATCTTCTTTTCCCCCGTGGTAACTCGTGTACATGGTTTTCCCTTCACAAACGTAGTTGAGTACCTTACAAGCAATTTAATCAAATCATTCTTCTCTTTCCCATTTAATTCAGTATCGACGCCGGTCAAATTGTCCGTCTGGTCAGTAGGATTACAAATATTCACAGATTTGGACTTAATAATTTCGAACTTCGTTGCTGTGATAACAATGTTAAAACCCTGACGGAGGATTTCTCTTCCAATGACAAAATTATTTTTTAGATTGGTCCTGGACGACATGAAAGAGAATTCGTATCACGTTTCCATCAATGGTTACATTGGTTAAAACCTGCAAGGTACTATATATACCGATACCTTTGAGAATTACAACCTTGTGTATACGTTGGCCCGATAACTTATTGCTAATCTTATCTATAACTAAGGAGCACTCTGCCCCGGAGTCGAAAGTAATCGGGTAGATCTCACCTCGCAGTGTCATACTTCCTTCTGGCTCGACGCGATAGGATGTCTGCAGTCACGCACCATTTCGAAGCGTCCAACTCCGGCAACTTCTGGGTTGAATTTCGGCAATGTAACGTTCCGGGTCTGATGTTGCGAACTGGATGACGACACTTCTGATGTCGGGTTCGGCTGTTCGAAATTATTAGTTGCCATAGCGTTTGCCTTATTGAACAAGAGTTCCGTAGTCTTTTGCTTTTACTTTTTGAATGACCCCTTTTTACTCGAGTCGAGCTGCAATTTTTATACAAATTTAGGCTCGAAATGTCACAAAGGCAAAAAGTCAAGGCACACTAAGCAATACCAAGGACCACGTTCAGCAACAGCTATCTGTCTCACTCAATACGTAGGTTTGACTTATACCCACAGGCCTGCTGTTTTCCCAATCATTATAACTGGATACCACTGAACCAGTAAACTTATGACATTACGAAAAGGAACGAAAATAATAGCTCTAAAGATTATTGACGACCCGACATAAATATTTTGGGAGTTTTCGCCCAATTTTGAATTTTACAACGCGAAAATAATTTTTTGATGTATACATATAAGTTAACGTTGGGTTCGGGTGTTGAGAGTTTTACAACAGTTTTACTTAACTTAACACTATGTTTTTCAGATAGTTGACTCTCCCTTATTCTGGCTGTGTAACCAGCGCATTTAACATGCAAGTTAAGGTCGGGTTCCAGTGTTGAGAGTTAAACAACAGTTTTACTTAACTTAACACTATGTTTTTCAGATAGTTGACAAATGTACTTTTTTCGATTAGACTTTGTTTTGGATTCCAATGAATTGATTCTGGCTTCCCCCTATAGGGGATGTCAGCAATGTTTAGCTAAAACCATTTGGGAATTATGTGAGAAAATTGTGTGAACAATTATACACAATTCCGTAGTGTGCTTTCTGGGCTAATATTTTAGTAACAACCTACTAAGGTAACAAGGGGCGTTAACTCCTCCCGCCTTCAAGATTTGCGTCCCGCAGATTATTGAATTGTTGCAGCTTGTAAAGGTCCAAAATCTTGAAGTTGTGAAAGCCCCTTAGTAAAATTTTTCTGACGGTCCACCAGATTATTAACACCGGCTGTTGTAATCGTCCCCGACGACCAGTTAATTGATGAATCAAGTCATCTTAAAGAGCATAGACTTGCCGCTGTACTTCTCTCAATTCCAGTCCTCAGTGAGAATGCGGTCCCTCTATTGAAGCTAGTGACAAAAACCATTCCATTATCTAATTGCTTTTCGATTTGCTTGGCGTCGGAGGCCTGGCATGCAAACATCCTCCTTCAGCAGTTGTAGATCGTCGTACTTCTCCATGTGTGTAGGAAAACCATATTGAGTGTTGCAAGTCCAGAATAGTCCAAAATAGCTTTCCGTCTATTTTCGGAAGAGATCTCTTTTTTTTTTTTGTTTGTTTAATTCTTATAACTTAATAGAAATTCGTATTAATCGAATTCGTTTTTAATGTAACTTAGTTGTCAACCAACTATTCTAAAAAGATGACGTCTTTTTGGTCTTAGATTCCCATCCTCTTATTAACTTCTGAAGTGAGATTTGTGGAAAAAAATTTTTCTTGTCTGTAGTAAAAAAGTTCTATCTTTTTATACCCTGTACCCATAGGGTAAAAGGGTATATTAAAGTCGCTAAAATGTATGTAACAGGCAGAAATATACATTTCTGACCCCATAAAGTATATATATTCTTGATCAGCATCACTAGCCGAGTCGATTGAGCCATGTCCGTCTGTCCGTCCGTCTGACCGTCTGTCCGTCCGTATGAACACCTAGATCTCGGACACTATAAAAAACTAGAGCCACCAAATTTGGTGTGAACATGCGTCTAGTGTGTAAAAAAATTTTTTTTTTTTTTTTTTTTTTCCCCCCCCCCTTCCCCCCCCGCAAATCGCGAAAATGTATTACTAGAGCTGTATTAAAGATATCGTATTCTTACTTGGCACACCTAATTATATACCCAAACTGGACCAGCTCACCAAATTTTGTCCAAATCGGACAATAAAAATCGAAGATATAGCTATATGAGTTTTGCACTGCATTGCCAAGGCGACATTGGCAGGCCAATACCCATATGAAGACTCAATATTATGGTGACTAGAGTAATTTCGATATAAATGACCAAATCTATTTGCTCAATATCTTATTGCATTCTGATAATGATAAGAGCGTTTTATCTAGGGAAGAAGAATTGGCTATTTGGAAATAGTCTCACTGAAGAATACGCATTAACAAAATTTTCCCGTGAGCCACTCATTGGAGCTTAACCACCTGGATAGCCATTCTGCTACTGATGGTTTCTGTTTGCAATATTTTCTAAATCAAGACACTTAGCATATGCCTCAGGCAAGTTACGAGGTTTTCCTACTGCCAGAAATTGAGATATTTCTCCATTTAGACCCCTTATAAACACGTCCAATGCCATGTCTCGGTGTTGTTCAATCGGCGCGTTGGTTACCTCCACAGAGTATTTTCCATTTTTTAAGCAACCTATTATTAAGGAAAAATGTTCGTTAACCTGACTATAAAAAACACCCACAGAGTTAATTCCCTGAGTCATTCCGTACTACTTAGTTGATATTCTAGCGTGCGTATATCTCTTTTATCAGCATAGTGGAGGGCAAGTATTCTTTTAGTCTCCGACCAATCATCGTCCTTAACATTATATGAACACAGTGCTGTATTCCCTTAAAACAGATTCAACTCTATTCAACCAAGAAACATACTTTTCTGAATCGCCCTATTGGTAGATTCGGTCTATTGTGTTCATTTTCTAGTTTAGTGATTCTTTCGTTTTGTTTCTTTAAGTCATCCCTTATTTCTGCTAATTGCGTTTGTACCCTCACCATGGTTTCGTTTTAAACAGCCAAAGTTGACATTATTTCTTCCATTTCTCTTTTTTTCACAATTTCCTCAATATTCTTTTTTTTATCTTTATCCTTTTAGTTCCGTTGTGGTTGATGCGATTATCCTTCAAGGTGCGACGTTCCCTCCTGATGAGTATAAAATGTTGTAAAGAGGTTTTTTATTAGTTGAGATTAAATGTGAGCTCAATTTTTCTATTTTTAATGTGTAGTCGGCAGCTCTTTTAAAACTTTTTGCTTTTGAATTTTTCCTTCAAATGTGTAAGCTTATTCGACGGCATTGTGCGAAAATGAAGCATTGGATAGTTTGTTTATTTAATTTTACTTTTTGTGAATTGACTTTCTTTTGCTTTATTTCTTAAAACGTGGTATCTTAAAAACAAATTTTGTTTTCGTTAATCGGGAAGGTTCGCATGATTCCTTTTTGGCATTGCCTACTAAGGTACGAAATTCTTCACACGTATTTGTTATTCAGTTTTGCACGCGCAATCCACTTACCACTGGACCATATGGGACTTTATTTAGCCAATCACTTTTTTTTATTAATTTATTCTATGTGATAAGTGCCGCGCGAAGACGCAATGCTATCGCCACGGTAATTTTTTAATTAATATTGTTGCCGGAGTTCTCGGCTGAAGAATAGTGCCTCCAAATATGTTGACCAATTCAACCTAGTCCCAGTCGTTGCCCGTATTCTTAAGGAAGCTCTCCACATACATAAATCTTATTTCCGTTTATTTTTCCTCTTCTTAAGTTTTCCTCGTGTGTCTCTTACAAAGTTTTTTATAACATTGTTCTAACATTTTTTTATAACATTTTCAAGTTGAGCTTACAGTCGCAGAATGAGAGAATTAAAGGTACAGATAACTAAAGCTAAAGGAGTTACCAGACTATACATTTTATATTCATGAATGTACTTTTAAATATCTCTTAGGTATAATTCAATAATGTTCTCCCCAAACATCTTCCCCGCGTTGAAAGATCTCAAACTTTCAAAAAATAGTAGTTTATCGGAAGAGGCGCTAGCTTATGAATTGGACGTCGAATAGTGCCTTTTGATGTCCTCACGTCCGCAACACGAACCCTTCCGTCCTTCCCAGGAATAGTTGATGTTACTCGTGCTAGCAACCAGTCTTGTGGTGGGGTGCTGTCCTCATGGACGAAGACTAGCTGTCCAACAGATAAGTTTTGCTTCTCTTGATACCAGTTATTCCGCTGTTGAAGGGTATGTACGTAGTCTCGTTGCCATAATGCCCAAAACTGCTGCTTGAGGTAGGTGACCCGATGCCATCGTTCTACGTAACGCAACTCCTTGCCGGGTGAATCCGAAGGGTGGTACAGAGTAGGTTCGGGAGCTGATGTCCCGATAAGCAAATGAGCGGGCGTCACTGCTGCTATATCATTTGGGTCGTCTGATACCGGAGCAATTGGCCTAGAATTGAGAAGGCCTCCACGTCTAGGAAAACTGTTTGCAACTCTTCATAGGTTAGATGGGCCTTCGAAATATTTTTTAGGACCACCGTTTTAGCTGCCTTCACTGCTGCCTCCCAGAGGCCTCCGAAATGTGGTGCTCTAGGTGGGATAAAACAAAATTTAAAACCTTTAGTGGTGCTATATAATTTGATTATATCAATATCTGACTCTTTTATGAACTGAGTCGTGAATTTGGAAAGTTTTGTGGCAGCTCCCACAAAATTAGTAGCGTTGTCGCAATATAATCGCTCTGGAACTCCACGGCGAGCAATGAATCGACGAATTCCAAGGAGAAAGGCGTTTGTCGACAGCTCCGAAACCAATTCAATATGAATCGCCTTGGATGCAAAGCAGACAAATATTGCAGCATATGTTTTGTATGGAGCCTTTCCACGTAGTTTGTACGATGTGAAGAATGGTCCGCAGAAGTCGACTCCTGTCACTATAAATGGACGTTTTCCGTAGAGTCGATCAGCCGGAAGGTTTCCCATCAGCTGATTCATCAGCTTTGGTTTGAAATGAAAACAGCTTACACAATTGCGTACGATCTTTCGTATCAGTGCCCTTGCATTGACTATCCAAAGTTTTTCACGGACTAAAGCAAGCAAGTTTCTTGGTCCAGCGTGAAGGTAATTGTTGTGTAGGTACTCGATGTACAGCCTTGTTAGTCGGTGATGTTGAGGAAGCACAGCTTGATGCTTTGCTTCAAAAGGCATCTCAGCGTTTAAAAGGCGACCACCAACTCTCAGCACAGACACAACCGTGGTATTAAGTTTAAGTAGGCTTGGTTGTAAGGGTTGATTACTTAGTAGTAAATGAATTTCAGTTTTGTAAGTTTCTGATTGAATTAGCGATATAATTCTCCAAAACGACTCAGTGAGTTCTTCAGTTGAGAGCGGGCTTGCTAATGTTACCGTCAATGCCGGATTTGGTTTAATTCGATTACTTGTGCGGAACAAGTATGCTACTATACGAAGAATTCTGAGGTATGATGAGCTCTTGTCAATTATTGAGTTTAGCACTGATGACTCTGAATGGCTGGTCGCGCCGATGCACACAAAATTCGCCTTTGAACGAACTTCGATTGGGGTCCTTGGGCGTTCCTTTGGTTGCGGCCACTCTGCACTTGTCTGCTTTAGGAAATTCGGACCCTTTAACCAAATGTTAGTCATCAGCTCAGATGCACGGCATCCGCGTGAAACTATGTCTGCTGGGTTTTGTGATGATGGAACGTGTTTCCAAATGACATTAGAATGTTCTTGTAGTTCAGAAATTCTGTTGGCGACGAAGCATTGCAATTTCGACGAGTGCATCTGAAGCCATTGTAGAACTATGGTGGAATCGCTCCAAAAATAAACGCGTTCGATATTGTCTTCCAGTTTCTTTTCGAACTTCCGCCAGACACGACTGAGCAAAAGGGCACTACATAGCTCGAGTCTGGGAAGTGATTGTGCCTTCATTGGGGCAACCTTTGATTTTGCAATTAGTAAATTTACTTGTATTTTATTGTCGAATTGTGCTCGTACGTATATACAGCATCCGTAAGCTCGTTCCGATGCGTCTGCAAATCCATGTATTTCGCAGCGCTTATGACGAAATGTGAAAACGAATCGAGGAATTTCTACCGACGCCAACTCTTTAAAATCCTCCAGCAACTCTACCCAGCGGTCCTTTAAGATTCCGTCCACTGGTGTGTCCCAATCGAGACCCTTTATAGTTATGTCTTGCAGAAGAATTTTGCAACGAATGAGTACTGGGCTCACGAGTCCGAGAAGATCAAATGTTCGAGCGATTTTGGAAAGTATGGATCGTTTTGTATACGGTTCCTGTGCTTCACAATTAAACCTGAATACAAAAACGTCACTAGAGGGCTGCCATGCCATACCAAGAGTTTTAGTGACGTCATGCTCTTCTAATGAGATGAAGACTTCATTTTCAGATGTAGGAGTAATTTCCTTTGAATTACTGCTAAATTTTGTAAGTTGCAAACCAGCTTCAGCCAAAATCTTGACGGTTTCGTCCTTCTTTTGTAAGAGAGTTATTTCGTCTGCGCCCGTAAGAAGATCGTCTACATAAAGATCGGTGTGCAGGGTCACAGCTTCAAGGGGGAATTTTTTGCCGTAAATCGCAGATGTGTGTTGAATGCTTCTTACTGCCAGAAATGGGGCAGCTGACATTCCATATGTTACAGTATTTAGTTGATATGTTCTAAGTTCTTGCAATGGATTCTCGCGCCGAAGGATCCACTGATAACGTCGATCTCTATCGTCTACCATGAATTGTCTGTACATTTTTGAAATGTCCCCAGTAAGAGCAAATTGACATAGCCTAAATGATAAAAATGTGGTTATTAAATCCTGTTGAATTGTGGGACCTATCCTCAAGTAGGTCATTTAAAGATTTGCCAGAAGATGTTTTAGCCGAGGCATCGAACACGACTCGAAGTTTGGTCGTCAAACTTTCTGGTCGGAGAACGCAATGGTGCGGAATATAATAATGTGGTGCTGAGTGATCTGCATTGGGTACGACAGACATGTGTCCCAACGAGATGTATTCTTCTATAAACTTAGTATACAAATCTCTTAGATAACTATCTCTGTCCAGCTTTTGTTCAAGCGAGTTGAACCGTCGAAGTGCAGTGTTAAATGGGTTTCCTAATACGATCGGATTTTCTGCAAATGGTAATCTGACTTGGATTCGACCATTTGCCAATAGTTTGACTGTCTTGCTGAAATGTTTTTTACACAAACGCTCGTCTTCTGTGAAGATTGGACTTATTTTAAATTTTTCTATTTCCCAGAAACGTTGAACTAACGAGCTCAGTACGGGTTCATTTTCTGTAAGAAAACATCTGAGAGAGGTTCTGATGGGCTCTGTTCCTAACTTGGCTCCAATGATCCAGCCATATGCGGTGTTCAGAAGGTACGGCTTGCCCGAACATAATTTCAATTTTCCGTTTCGGATGGCATCAAAGAATCCATCTACGTTGATCAGTACTTGAAGTTTATGTGACTCATAAAAATGTGGCTCTGCCAATTGAATATCTGGAGGGATGGTCCAGTTTGTTATGTCAAAAGTTTGAGGTGGCTGCTTAGCCGAAATCTTTTTTACTATAGAGAAGTTTGATGACCACACATAATCTGAATGCCTTGACTTTAAGGTTGCACATGTGGTAAAGGAAATCCTGCTCCTCGAGTCATCGATTCCAGTAATTTCTTGATTTATAAAATGTTTTTTGAGATTAAGTCGCTTTGCTGTTTCTTCTGTAACGAGGGTTACTTCTGAGCATGAGTCCAATAGAGCACGAACCACGTGAAAGTTTCCAATGCTGTCTTGAACTTGAATCAGCGCGCTCGGAAGAACAGATATGCCTGTCCTGTGAATTAATAATGAGGTGTTGATTGATGGCTGGGCATCTCCGAAACTTGATAGATGGGCTTGCGGGTTGCCCGACGTAGTATATTTGTGTAAGAGTGTATGATGACTCGATTGACACATTTTGCACCTTGTGTCCTTTCCGTAAACAATTAAAACATCCGTTGGCGGTTTTTATGGCAGTGATACGCTGTTGAATCGAACTGTCGCTAAGCGCCTTGCAGCTTCCAGTGTAATGTGCAGTGGATTTGCAAAACAAGCATTCGTTAAAGCAGTTGAATAAAGTTTTGGCTGCCGATGTTGTCCTAGACCGCATATTTGTGTGACGATGATCCGAATGATCAGCCCTTTGGCCTTCTGTTCAGAATCTTGTAGAACTCTTCCCAAGTAGATAGTTTCTCCAAACTTTGTTTTTCATCATTATGTACCTTTGTCTCTTGTATCGACCTTGCTCAGAATGATGTACATCATCATACTGTTCATTATTTGTTCCGCTGAATCAAGGGAGAGTAATGACCCTCGTATTGCAGATGTATTATCAATGAACCTTTGCAAAGCTGTTGCATCTGGGTGTCACATGGACGAGCAAGAAAAAAGACTTGAGACACAATCCTTAAATATTAGTACATCATTGTTGTACCGAGTTTCCAGTCGATCCATTGCCTTTTCATAATTTTCCTCCGTCACCTGAAACGACTGCACAACTTCTAATGCAGGCCCTGATAAACAATTTAGTAAATAATTAAACTTATCAATTGTGGGTAAGTGAGGGTCACTATGAGCTAAATTTGTAAACGAGGTTTTAAATCCTTAAATGATGCATACTTTCCGTCGAAAGTCGGTAATTTTAATATTGGCAAACGATGAACATGTCCAACGCCCGGGCTGACCGATGAATTGAGAAAGCTTTTACCTTGAAGTAGTGCAAGTAATTTAACCTTCACGGTGATGAACATTTCTTCCTGTGTGCCGCGTTCGGAGTCAATGGGATGAAGGTTCTCATTTTGCGTCTGTATTTGACATAGTTGTCGATAATGGGATTCCAAAATTGAGAGTCTACAGTTCAGAACATCTGCTTCTTCATCAATGCCGGTTTTTAAAACCTTTTGATACAAATTCGTGATGTGTTTTTCGAATAAACTCCGTTGAGCTCTAAGTGATACTAGCTTTGATGCCGATGTAGAGTGACCCGCTCCGACTGCAGGTGCAGGGGGTACCTTGTCTTAGTTAGGCATTGTTTGCATTTAGTTTAGTTTTAACAAATGATGATCCAACGATGCAGCAACAGCGGTGCCGTCTATCAGGAATGTGATGAAGCGATCGTTGACATAAA
This sequence comes from Drosophila saltans, assembly GCA_018903575.1. Classification (NCBI taxonomy): domain Eukaryota; kingdom Metazoa; phylum Arthropoda; class Insecta; order Diptera; family Drosophilidae; genus Drosophila; species Drosophila saltans. Next base: position 58,860 of record JAEIGH010000246.1, on the reverse strand, counting down.
TGTTACAGCAACTGTAAGTTGTCAGGAATGTGACAACGCGATCGTTGGTAGAAATGTACCAATAAATTTGAATTATCAGGAATGTGATAACACGATCGCTGGTAGGAATGTACCAACTTAACAGGAGTGCGCTAGCTGTGAGCTTTGCAGGAATGTGCCAGTAAATGAAAATTATCAGAAGTTTGATATCCGCGATCTTCTGACAGGAATGTGCCAATTAATGTTAATTATCATAAGTTCAATAGCAGCGAGATTTTGACAGGAATGTGCCAAACAGTATGTTTTATATACATATGTATGTAAACGTGTGCCAGTATGTGGCCGTTATCTTGTATACATACATATGTACAAATACAAATATATATTTGTGGTTGTATGTGAATGTATATAGAGATGTATACTTGCGCTTCAATTGCAATGTTGCCTACTGAAGATGTAGAGTAGCGGGATGCGGGGTTTTCCACGTGTGTCCCCTCTTGGGTTATGTCCAATGACCACTTTCGATGAAATGTCGACTTCATATCCTTTTTATCCTTTCCCTCCCCGATCTCAGGAATCTGTCGAAAATTAGAGTTTAAAGTCCTGTCACGGTCGCCAAATGTTGCCGGAGTTCTCGGCTGAAAAATAGTGCCTACAAATATGTTGACCAATTCAACCTAGTCCCAGTCGTTGTCCGTATTCTTAAGGAAGCTCTCCACATAAATGTTATTTTCGTTTATTTTTCCTCTTCTTAAGTTTTCCTCGTGTGTCTCTTACAAAGGTTTTTATAACATTGTTCTAACATTTTTATATAACATTTTCAAGTTGAGCTTACAGTCGCAGAATGAGAGAATTAGAGGTACAGATAACTAAAGCTAAAGGAGTTACCAGACTATACATTTTATATTCATGAATGTGCGTTTAAATATCTCTTAGGTATAATTCAATAATGTTCTCCCCAAACACATGGATAGGAGATGTATAAAAGAAATAACATAAATATATTTTATAATAGTAAAAGTTAAATTTTAAGATTGAATTGTATAGTGTATATGAACAGTAAGATCAGGAGATCTTATATAGTCAGGACGGCCGAGTTGTAGCAGGCTCTCTCTGTCTCTCTCTCTCTCTCTGACCACTCTGGCATATTTCTCAGAGAGCGAACAATTATCAGATCTGAGAGAGTCATGAGAGAGAGCATGCGAGGCAGTCGAAAGAAAACGGTTGAACAAGACGGTCGTGTAATTAATTCTAAGTTCACCCATTGTGTACCTAACCTAACCGTAAATAATAAGTGTGTTACAAAAAGAATATTCATCGAAACACTCATTTGTACTAAACTAATAAAGATACTTAAAGCTAAACTCCCAGTTACATCCTGTCATAATATTTATGTTGCGACACTCCATTGTGTCAGGTATTATATTTACTTATATCTGCTAAATATATTACTACCTACTTATGTAAATTCTTTATATTAATGTTGAGCCAAAAGACATTGCATATCATTACAAAAATTATTAAATTACTAATAAATTGGGCCACTTCATCGTGTCAGGTTTTAATTGCACTGATTATGCAAAACAAAACATTCCATTCGATTATTTAAATTTACACCAGGTAAATATGTATTGAACTAAGGTGCGAAATGTTAAGACTTTAATATAAAATAATACGAGGATTTAACTCATACCAAACAAATAAGCATCGGACACTGACTTAGAATGACAATACAATTACGAACGATAACAAAAAGGGACACATGAACATAAGTCGGTTAGTGTATAACCCGGACACCGGCTTATAACAACACTACAATTGGATGCCCCATGAACTACAGCGTGGTCGACTAGGGTATAACCCGGTCATCGATCTCTCTGCAAAATCCTGGTCGCACTGACGTTAGGGATTAGCCCTATTGCCCCACCAATAAATTCTAGAATAAATTCATAGCACATTATAACTTTATTGATCAAAGGTATTAAAAATTCCTGACACGAGTAAAGCGTCGGCGCCAGAATATGTCACGTACGCACTTTTTCTTGGTCCCATTGTCTGGACGAAGCATTGTGAAGCGAAACTGCGCCATAGCAACTTCGACAATTTCGTGCAAGTCCCGTTGGTTGTGAAGTTAACTTCATCAATGCGGTCCGGTACTTTCATACTCTAGGGCTTAGTTACAATGCTTCCATTCCAATCTAGGCGGGTTAATGTCCTACTTTGAGTCCCGAACTTTAGTTGCGACCTCTTCGCCTTAGCCAACGCTGAAGCTGCTGCTCCTGATGCTGCCGCAACTGTCGATGCTGGTCACTCGTTTCCACAACAACTGCTGCCGCAATATTTTTGCCACTGGGCATAATTGAGGGAAATGTGAAGTGGTGTTAACTCCTCCCCTTTTTCGAAATCTGCGTCCCGTAGATCAGAGAGTTTAGCGGGTTGGATTGCATTGATGCTGGTATACCGTTGGTCTTATTCCTAATGCTTCAGTGGTTTCCACAAGTTATGATCACCGTTTCGTTCTCAAAATTGTTGTTGAAAGTTAGCCCAACTTGTATTTTGAGCATAGAATTTAAGTCGGCTGTGTCGGGTGATACAGCTATCCACTTTCTTGCAGATCCCAGCTATGGAGCAATAGATAGCCGCTGAATATCTTCGGATGCTAAGTCCAACCAATATTTTGTTATCATAGGCGTGTGTTGGTTGACGAGCAGAGGGATGTCTTCCTTCGTTATGTCGATAATATGCTGAATGTTGTGTAGGTCAATTATGTGGGCGAGTCGGAACACGCCGTTGACCCATCATAGGAATATAGAATAACTTCCTGACTTGTTTCGAACTGTCGCCTTCCTAATAAAAATGAAACAATACTTAATAATATACCCTGAACCATTCAGTTATACAAAATAGAATAAAACACCATCGAAATAGCCATTAGTTTGATACAAGATTCCTCCTAACATGCAGCGACAGCGAATGCATGCTCACTCACGCTCACTCTAGCCAATGTCGCCCTTGCAGTTTCAGTACAAAACTTGCGAATATCTCGAAATTTGTTGTCCGATTTGGACAAAATTAGGTCAACTGGTGCAATTTGGCTTTATAATTAGGTCCGCAAAATAAGAATACGATATATTTAATATAGCTCTAGTAATTCGCTTTTCTCGATTTGCGGGGGCGGAAGTGGGCGAGGCAAGAATTTGAGACAAATTTGATTTGCCTATGTATTACACGCGTGTTCACACCAAATTTGGTGGCTTTAGCTCTTATAGTCTCTAAGATCCAGGTGTTCATACGGACGGACGGATTCTTAAGGAAGCTCTCCACATAAATGTTATTTTCGTTTATTTTTCCTCTTCTTAAGTTTTCCTCTTGTGTCTCTTACAAAGTTTTTTATAACATTGTTCTAACATTTTTATATAACATTTTCAAGTTGAGCTTACAGTCGCAGAATGAGAGAATTAGAGGTACAGATAACTAAAGCTAAAGGAGTGACCAGACTGTTGCCGGAGTTCTCGGCTGAAGAATAGTGCCTCCAAATATGTTGACCAATTCAACCTAGTCCCAGTCGTTGCCGGATTCTTAAGTCTCCACATAAATGTTATTTTCGTTTATTTTTCCTTTCTTAAGTTTTTCTCGTGTCTCTCTTACAAAGGTTCTTATAACATTCATTCTTACATTTTTATCTAACATTTTCAAGTTGAGCTTACAGTCGCAGAATGAGAGAATTAGAGGTGCAGATAACTAAAGCTAAAGGGGTTACCAGACTATACATTTTATATTCAAAAATTAAATATCTCTTAGGTATAATTCAATAATGTTCTCCCCAAACATCCTCCCCGCGTTGAAAGATCTCAAACTTTCAAAAAATATTAGTTTATCGGAAGAGGCGCTAGCTTATGAATTGGACGTCGAATAGTGCCCTTTGATGTCCTCACGTCCGCAACACGAACCCTTCCGTCCTTCCCAGGAATAGTTGCTGTTACTCGTGCTAGCAACCAGTATTGTGGTGGTGTGTTGTCCTCATGGACGAAGACTAGCTGTCCAACAGATAAGTTTTGCTTCTCTTGATACCAGTTATTCCGCTGTTGAAGGGTATGTACGTAGTCTCGTTGCCATAATGCCCAAAACTGCTGCTTGAGGTAGGTGACCCGATGCCATCGTTCTACGTAACGCAACTCCTTGCCGGGTGAATCCGAAGGGTGGTACAGAGTAGGTTCGGGAGCTGATGTCCCGATAAGCAAATGAGCGGGCGTCACTGCTGCTATATCATTTGGGTCGTCTGATACCGGAGCAATTGGCCTAGAATTGAGAAGGCCTCCACGTCTAGGAAAACTGTTTGCAACTCTTCATAGGTTAGATGGGCCTTCGAAATATTTTTTAGGACCACCGTTTTAGCTGCCTTCACTGCTGCCTCCCAGAGGCCTCCGAAATGTGGTGCTCTAGGTGGGATAAAACAAAATTTAAAACCTTTAGTGGTGCTAAATTTGATTATATCAATATCTGACTCTTTTATGAACTGAGTCGTGAATTTGGAAAGTTTTGTGGCAGCTCCCACAAAATTAGTAGCGTTGTCGCAATATAATCGCTCTGGAACTCCACGGCGAGCAATGAATCGACGAATTCCAAGGAGAAAGGCGTTTGTCGACAGCTCCGAAACCAATTCAATATGAATCGCCTTGGATGCAAAGCAGACAAATATTGCAGCATATGTTTTGTATGGAGCCTTTCCACGTAGTTTGTACGATGTGAAGAATGGTCCGCAGAAGTCGACTCCTGTCACTATAAATGGACGTTTTCCGTAGAGTCGATCAGCCGGAAGGTTTCCCATCAGCTGATTCATCAGCTTTGGTTTGAAATGAAAACAGCTTACACAATTGCGTACGATCTTTCGTATCAGTGCCCTTGCATTGACTATCCAAAGTTTTTCACGGACTAGAGCAAGCAAGATTCTTGGTCCAGCGTGAAGGTATTTGTTGTGTAGGTACTCGATGTAAAGCCTTGTTAGTCGGTGATGTTGAGGAACCAGAGCTTGATGCTTTGCTTCAAAAGGCATCTCAGCGTTTGAAAGGCGACCACCAACTCTTAGCACGGACACAACCGTGGTATTAAGTTTTATGACCTGTAAGAATGGTGACATTCGTTGTAGGCTTGGTTGTAAGGGTTGATTACTTTGTAGTAAATGGATTTCAGTTTTGTAAGTTTCTGATTGAATTAGCGATATAATTCTCCAAAACGACTCAGTGAGTTCTTCAGTTGAGAGCGGGCTTGCTGATGTTACCGTCAATGCCGGATTTGGTTTAATTCGATTACTTGTGCGGAACAAGTATGATACTATACGAAGAATTCTGACGTATGATGAGCTCTTGTCAATTATTGAGTTTAGCACTGATGACTCTGAATGGCTGGTCGCGCCGATGCACACAAAATTTGCCTTTGAACGAACTTCAATAGGCGTCCTTGGGCGTTCCCTTGGTTGCGGCCACTCTGCACTTGTCTGCTTTAGGAAATTCGGACCCTTTAACCAAATGTTAGTCATCAGCTTAGATGCACGGCATCCGCGTGAAATTATGTCTGCTGGGTTTTGTGATGATGGAACGTGTTTCCAAATGACATTAGAATGTTCTTGTAGTTCAGAAATTCTGTTGGCGACGAAGCATTGCAATTTCGACGAGTGCATCTGAAGCCACTGTAGAACTATGGTGGAATCGCTCCAAAAATAAACGCGTTCGATATTGTCTTCCAGTTTCTTTTCGAACTTCCGCCAGACACGACTGAGCAAAAGGGCACTACATAGCTCGAGTCTGGGAAGTGATTGTGCCTTCATTGGGGCAACCTTTGATTTTGCAATTAGTAAATTTACTTGTATTTTATTGTCGAATTGTGCTCGTACGTATATACAGCATCCGTAAGCTCGTTCCGATGCGTCTGCAAATCCATGTATTTCGCAGCGCTTATGACGAAATGTGAAAACGAATCGAGGAATTTCTACCGACGCCAACTCTTTAAAATCCTCCAGCAACTCTACCCAGCGGTCCTTTAAGATTCCGTCCACTGGTGTGTCCCAATCGAGACCCTTTATAGTTATGTCTTGCAGAAGAATTTTGCAACGAATGAGTACTGGGCTCACGAGTCCGAGAAGATCAAATGTTCGAGCGATTTTGGAAAGTATGGATCGTTTTGTATACGGTTCCTGTGCTTCACAATTAAACCTGAATACAAAAACGTCACTAGAGGGCTGCCATGCCATACCAAGAGTTTTAGTGACGTCCTGCTCTTCTAATGCGATGAAGACTTCATTTTCAGATGTAGGAGTGATTTCCTTTGAATTGCTGCTAAATTTTGTAAGTTGCAAACCAGCTTTAGCCAAAATCTTGACGGTTTCGTCCTTTTTCTTTTGTAAGAGAGTTATTTCGTCTGCGCCCGTAAGAAGATCGTGTACATAAAGATCGGTGTGCAGGGTCGCAGCTCCAAGGGGGAATTTTTTGCCGTAAATCGCAGCTATGTGTTGAATGCTTCTTACTGCCAAAAATGGGGCAGCTGACATTCCGTATGTTACAGTATTTAGTTGATATGTTCTAAGTTCTTGCGATGGATTGTCGCGCCAGAGGATCCACTGATAACGTCGATCTCTATCGTCTACCATGAATTGTCTGTACATTTTTGAAATGTCAGTAAGAGCAAATTGACATAGCCTAAACGATAAAAATGTGGTTATTAAATCCTGTTGAATTGTGGGACCTACCCTCAGTAGGTCATTTAAAGATTTGCCAGAAGATGTTTTAGCCGAGGCATCGAACACGACTCGAAGTTTTGTCGTCAAACTTTCTGGTCGGAGAACGCAATGGTGCGGAATATAATAATGTGGTGCTGAGTGATCTGCATTGGGTACGACAGACATGTGTCCCAACGAGATGTATTCTTCCATGAACTTAGTATACAAATCTCTTAGATGACTATCTCTGTCCAGCTTGTGTTCAAGTGAGTTGAACCGTCGACGTGCAGTGTTAAATGAGTTTCCTAATACGATCGGATTTTCTGCAAATGGTAATCTGACTTGGATTCGACCATTTGTCAATTGTTTAACTGTCTTGCTGAAATGTTCTTCACACAAACGCTCGTCTTCTGTGAAGATTGGACTTGTTGTTTTAAATTCTTCTATTTCCCAGAAACGTTGAACTAACGAGCTCAGTATGGGTTCATTTTCTGTAAGAAAACATCTGGGAGAGGTTCTGATGGGCTCTGTTCCTAAGTTGCCTCCAATGATCCAGCCATATGCGGTGTTCAGAAGGCACGGCTTGCCCGAACCTAATTTCAATTTTCCGTTTCGGATGGCATCAAAGAATCCATCTACGTTGATCAGTACTTGAAGTTTATGTGACTCATAAAAATGTGGCTCTGCCAATTGAATATCTGGAGGGATGGTCCAGTTTGTTATGTCAAAAGTTTGAGGTGGCTGCTTAGCCGAAATCTTTTTTACTATAGAGAAGTTTGATGACCACACATAATCTGAATGCCTTGACTTTAAGGTTGCACATGTGGTGAAGGAAATCCTGCTCCTCGAGTCATCGATTCCAGTAATTTCTTGATTTACAAAATGTTTTTTGAGATTAAGTCGCTTTGCTGTTTCTTCTGTAATGAGGTTTACTTCTGACCATGAGTCCAATAGAGCACGAACCACGTGAAAGTTTCCAATGCTGTCTTGAACTTGAATCAGCGCGCTCGGAAGAACAGATATGCCTGTCCTGTGAATTAATAATGAGGTGTTGATTGATGGCTGGGCATCTCCGAAACTTGATAAATGGGCTTGCGTGTTGCCCGACGTAGTATATTTGTGTAAGAGTGTATGATGACTCGATTGACACACCTTGCATTTTGATTTTGATGGACAGTCTGACACCTTGTGTCCTTTCCGTAAACAATTAAAACATCCGTTGGCGGTTTTTATGGCAGTGATACGCTGTTGAATCGAACTGTCGCTAAACGCCTTGCAGCTTCCAGTGTAATGTGCAGTGGATTTGCAAAACAAGCATTCGTTAAAGCAGTTGAATAAAGTTTTGGCTGACGATGTTGTCCTAGATCGCATATTTGTGTGACGATGATCCGAATGATCAGCCCTTTGGCCTTCTTGGAATTAAACGCGCCTGTTCAGAATCTTGTAGAACTCTTCCCAAGTAGATAGTTTCTCCAAGCTTTGTTTTTCATCATAATGTACCTTTGTCTCTGTATCGACCTTGCTCAGAATGATGTACATCATCATACTGTTCATTATTTGTTCCGCTGAACCAAGGGAGAGTAATGACCCTCGTATTGCAGATGTATTATCGATGAGCCTTTGCAAAGCTGTTGCATCTGGGTGTCGCATGGACGAGTAAGAAAAAAGACTTGAGACACAATCATTAAATATTAGTACATCATTGTTGTACCGAGTTTCCAGTCGATCCATTGCCTTTTCATAATTTTCCTCCGTCACCTGAAACGACTGCACAACTTCTAATGCAGGCCCTGATAAACAATTTAGTAAATAATTAAACTTATCAATTGTGGGTAAGTGAGGGTCACTATGGACTAAGTTTGTAAACGAGGTTTTAAATCCTTTAAATGATGCATACTTTCCGTCGAAAGTCGGTAATTTTAATTTTGGCAAACGATGAACATGTCCAACGCCCGGACTGACCGATGAATTGAGAAAGCTAGCTTCTGGTACCATGGCAGTCGGTGTTTGTCTTTTACCTTGAAGCAGTGCAAGTAATTTAACCTTCACGGTGATGAACATTTCTTCTTGTGTGCCGCGTTCGGAGTCAATGGGATGAAGGTTCTCAATTTGCGTCTGTATTTGACATAGTTGTCGATAATGGGATTCCAAAATTGAGAGTCTACAGTTCAGAGCATCTGCTTCTTCATCAATGCCGGTTTTTAAAATCTTTTGATGCAAATTCGTGATGTGTTTTTCGAATAAACTCCGTTGAGCTCTAAGTGATACTAGCTTTGATGCCGATGTAGAGTGACCCGCTCCGACTGCAGATGCAGGGGTTACCTCGTCTTCGTTAGGCATTGTTAGCGTTTAGTTTAGTTTTAACAAATGATGATCCAACGATGCAGCAATAGCGGTGCCGTCTATCAGGAATGTGATGAAGCGATCGTTGACATAAATGTTACAGCAACTGTAAGGTGTCAGGAATGTGACAACGCAATCGTTGGCAGGAATGTACCAACGAAATTGAATAATCAGGAATGTGATAACACGATCGCTGGTAGGAATGTACCAACTTAACAGGAGTGCGCTAGCTGTGAGCTTTGCAGGAATGTGCCAGTAAATGCAAATTATCAGAAGTTTGATATCCGTGATCTTCTGACAGGAATGTGCCAATTAATGTTAATTATCATAAGTTCAATAGCAGCGAGCTTTTGACAGGAATGTGCCAAACAGTATGTTTTATATATGTATGTAAACGTGTGCCAGTATGTGGCCGTTATGTTGTATACATATGTATTTGTGGTTGTATGTGAATGTATATAGAGATGTATACTTGCGGTTCAATTGCAATGTTGCCGACTGAAGATGGAGAGTAGCGGGGGGGTGCGGGGTTTTCCACGTGTGTCCCCTCTTGGGTTATGTCCGATGACCACTTTCGATGAAATGTCGACTTCTTGTCCTCTTTATCCTTTCCCTCCCCGATCTCAGGAATCTGTCGAAAACTAATGGGGGTGATTGAATTAATCTGAACACGGAACGGTAGCACTTGGAATAAAACTCAACTTAGAGTTTAAAGTCCTGTCACGGTCGCCAAATGTTGCCGGAGTTCTCGGCTGAAGAATAGTGCCTCCAAATATGTTGACCAATTCAACCTAGTCCCAGTCGTTGCCGGATTCTTAAGTCTCCACATAAATGTTATTTTCGTTTATTTTTCCTTTCTTAAGTTTTTCTCGTGTCTCTCTTACAAAGGTTCTTATAACATTCATTCTTACATTTTTATCTAACATTTTCAAGTTGAGCTTACAGTCGCAGAATGAGAGAATTAGAGGTGCAGATAACTAAAGCTAAAGGGGTTACCAGACTATACATTTTATATTCAAAAATTAAATATCTCTTAGGTATAATTCAATAATGTTCTCCCCAAACACAGACTATACATTGTATATTCATGAATGTACTTTTAAATATCTCTTAGGTATAATTCAATAATGTTCTCCCCAAACATCCTCCCCGCGTTGAAAGATCTCAAACTTTCAAAAAATATTAGTTTATCGAAAGAGGCGCTAGCTTATGAATTGGACGTCGAATAGTGCCCTGTGATGTCCTCACGTCCGCAACACGAACCCTTCCGTCCTTCCCAGGAATAGTTGCTGTTACTCGTGCTAGCAACCAGTATTGTGGTGGCGTGTTGTCCTCATGGACGAAGACTAGCTGTCCAACAGATAAGTTTTGCTTCTCTTGATACCAGTTATTCCGCTGTTGAAGGGTATGTACGTAGTCTCGTTGCCATAATGCCCAAAACTGCTGCATGAGTAGGTGACCCGATGCCATCGTTCTATGTAACGCAACTCCTTGCCGGGTGAATCCGAAGGGTGGTACAAAGTAGGTTCGGGAGCTGAGGTTAGAGATGTCCCGATAAGCAAATAAGCACGTCTGGGAAAACTGTTTGCAACTCTTCATAGGTTAGATGGGCCTTCGAAATATTTTTTAGGACCACCGTTTTAACTGCCTTCACTGCTGCCTCCCAGAGGCCTCCGAAATGTGGTGCTTTTGTATGGAGCCTTTCCACGTAGTTTGTACGATGTGAAGAATGGTCCGCAGAAGTCGACTCCTGTCACTATGAATGGACGTTTTCCGTAGAGCCGATCAGCCGGAAGGTTTCCCATCAGCTGATTCATCAGCTTTGGTTTGAAATGAAAACAGCTTACACAATTGCGTACGATCTTTCGTATCAATGCCCTTGCATTGACTATCCAAAGTTTTTCACGGACTAGAGCAAGCAAGATTCTTGGTCCAGCGTGAAGGTATTTGTTGTGTAGGTACTCGATGATGTACAGCCTTGTTAGTCGGTGATGTTGTGGAAGCAGAGCTTGATGCTTTGCTTCAAAAGGCATCTCAGCGTTAAAAAGGCGACCCTCAACTCTCAGCACAGGCACAACCGTGGTATTAAGTTTAAGTAGGCTTGGTTGTAAGGGTTGATTACTTTGTAGTAAATGAATTTCAGTTTTGTAAGTTTCTGATTGAATTAGCGATATAATTCTCCAAAACGACTCAGTGAGTTCTTCAGTTGAGAGCGGGCTTGCTAATGTTACCGTCAATGCCAGATTTGGTTTAATTCGATTACTTGTGCGGAACAAGTATGCTACTATACGAAGAATTCTGAGGTATGATGAGCTCTTGTCAATTATTGAGTTTAGCACTGATGACTCTGAATGGCTGGTCGCGCCGATGCACACAAAATTCGCCTTTGAACGAACTTCGATTGGCGTCCTTGGGCGTTCCTTTGGTTGCGGCCACTCTGCACTTGTCTGCTTTAGGAAATTCGGACCCTTTAACCAAATGTTAGTCATCAGCTCAGATGCACGGCATCCGCGTGAAATTATGTCTGCTGGGTTTTGTGATGATGGAACGTGTTTCCAAATGACATTAGAATGTTCTTGTAGTTCAGAAATTCTGTTGGCGACGAAGCATTGCAATTTCGACGAGTGCATCTGAAGCCATTGTAGAACTATGGTGGAATCGCTCCAAAAATAAACGCGTTCGATATTGTCTTTCAATTTCTTTTCGAACTTCCGCCAGACACGACTGAGCAAAAGGGCACTACATAGCTCGAGTCTGGGAAGTGATTGTGCCTTCATTGGGGCAACCTTTGATTTTGCAATTAGTAAATTTACTTGTATTTTATTGTCGAATTGTGCTCGTACGTATATACAGCATCCGATGCGTCTGCAAATCCATGTATTTCGCAGCGCTTATGACGAAATGTGAAAACGAATCGAGGAATTTCTACCGACGCCAATCCTCCAGCAACTCTACCCAGCGTTCCTTTAAGATTCCGTCCACTGGTGTGTCCCAATCGAGACCCTTTATAGTTATGTCTTGCAGAAGAATTTTGCAACGAATGAGTACTGGGCTCACGAGTCCGAGAAGATCAAATGTTCGAGCGATTTTGGAAAGTATGGATCGTTTTGTATACGGTTCCTGTGCTTCACAATTAAACCTGAATACAAAAACGTCACTAGAGGGCTGCCATGCCATACCAAGAGTTTTAGTGACGTCATGCTCTTCTAATGAGATGAAGACTTCATTTTCAGATGTAGGAGTAATTTCCTTTGAATTACTGCTAAATTTTGTAAGTTGCAAACCAGCTTCAGCCAAAATCTTGACGGTTTCGTCCTTCTTTTGTAAGAGAGTTATTTCGTCTGCGCCCGTAAGAAGATCGTCTACATAAAGATCGGTGTGCAGGGTCGCAGCTCCAAGGGGGAATTTTTTGCCGTAAATCGCAGCTATGTGTTGAATGCTTCTTACTGCCAGAAATGGGGCAGCTGATATTCCATATGTTACAGTATTTAGTTGATATGTTCTAAGTTCTTGCAATGGATTCTCGCGCCGAAGGATCCACTGATAACGTCGATCTCTATCGTCTACCATGAATTGTCTGTACATTTTTGAAATGTCCCCAGTAAGAGCAAATTGACATAGCCTAAACGATAAAAATGTGGTTATTAAATCCTGTTGAATTGTGGGACCTATCCTCAAGTAGGTCATTTAAAGATATGCCAGAAGATGTTTTAGCCGAGGCATCGAACACGACTCGAAGTTTGGTCGTCAAACTTTCTGGTCGGAGAACGCAATGGTGCGGAATATAATAATGTGGTGCTGAGTGATCTGCATTGGGTACGACAGACATATGTCCCAACGAGATGTATTCTTCTATAAACTTAGTATACAAATCTCTTAGATAACTATCTCTGTCCAGCTTGTGTTCAAGCGAGTTGAACCGTCGAAGTGCAGTGTTAAATGGGTTTCCTAATACGATCGGATTTTCTGCAAATGGTAATCTGACTTGGATTCGACCATTTGCCAATTGTTTGACTGTCTTGCTGAAATGTTCTTTACACAAACGCTCGTCTTCTGTGAAGATTGGACTTATTTTAAATTTTTCTATTTCCCAGAAACGTTGAACTAACGAGCTCAGTACGGGTTCATTTTCTGTAAGAAAACATCTGAGAGAGGTTCTGATGGGCTCTGTTCCTAACTTGCCTCCAATGATCCAGCCATATGCGGTGTTCAGAAGGTACGGCTTGCCCGAACATAATTTCAATTTTCCGTTTCGGATGGCATCAAAGAATCCATCTACGTTGATCAGTACTTGAAGTTTATGTGACTCATAAAAATGTGGCTCTGCCAATTGAATATCTGGAGGGATGGTCCAGTTTGTTATGTCAAAAGTTTGAGGTGGCTGCTTAGCCGAAATCTTTTTTACTATAGAGAAGTTTGATGACCACACATAATCTGAATGCCTTCACTTTAAGGTTGCACATGTGGTAAAGGAAATCCTGCTCCTCGAGTCATCGATTCCAGTAATTTCTTGATTTATAAAATGTTTTTTGAGATTAAGTCGCTTTGCTGTTTCTTCTGTAACGAGGGTTACTTCTGAGCATGAGTGCAATAGAGTACGAACCACGTGAAAGTTTCCAATGCTGTCTTGAACTTGAATCAGCGCGCTGGGAAGAACAGATATGCCTGTCCTGTGAATTAATAATGAGGTGTTGATTGATGGCTGGGCATCTCCGAAACTTGATAGATGGGCTTGCGGGTTGCCCGACGTAGTATATTTGTGTAAGAGTGTATGATGACTCGATTGACACATTTTGCACCTTGTGTCCTTTCCGTAAACAATTAAAACATCCGTTGGCGGTTTTTATGGCAGTGATACGCTGTTGAATCGAACTGTCGCTAAGCGCCTTGCAGCTTCCAGTGTAATGTGCAGTGGATTTGCAAAACAAGCATTCGTTAAAGCAGTTGAATAAAGTTTTGGCTGCCGATGTTGTCCTAGATCGCATATTTGTGTGACGATGATCCGAATGATCAGCCCTTTGGCCTTCTTGGAATTAAACGCGCCTGTTCAGAATCTTGTAGAACTCTTCCCAAGTAGATAGTTTCTCCAAACTTTGTTTTTCATCATTATGTACCTTTGTCTCTGTATCGACCTTGCTCAGAATGATGTACATCATCATACTGTTCATTATTTGTTCCGCTGAATCAAGGGAGAGTAATGACCCTCGTATTGCAGATGTATTATCAATGAGCCTTTGCAAAGCTGTTGCATCTGGGTGTCGCATGGACGAGCAAGAAAAAAGACTTGAGACACAATCCTTAAATATTAGTACATCATTGTTGTACCGAGTTTCCAGTCGATCCATTGCCTTTTCATAATTTTCCTCCGTCACCTGAAACGACTGCACAACTTCTAATGCAGTCCCTGATAAACAATTTAGTAAATAATTAAACTTATCAATTGTGGGTAAGTGAGGGTCGCTATGGGCTAAATTTGTAAACGAGGTTTTAAGTCGGTAATTTTAATATTGGCAAACGATGAACATGTCCAACGCCCGGGCTGACCGATGAATTGAGAAAGCTTTTACCTTAAAGTAGTGCAAGTAATTTAACCTTCACGGTGATGAACATTTCTTCCTGTGTGCCGCGTTCGGAGTCAATGGGATGAAGGTTCTCAATTTGCGTCTGTATTTGACATAGTTGTCGATAATGGGATTCCAAAATTGAGAGTCTACAGTTCAGAACATCTGCTTCTTCATCAATGCCGGTTTTTAAAACCTTTTGATACAAATTCGTGATGTGTTTTTCGAATAAACTCCGTTGAGCTCTAAGTGATACTAGCTTTGATGCCGATGTAGAGTGACCCGCTCCGACTGCAGGTGCAGGGGGTACCTTGTCTTCGTTAGGCATTGTTTGCATTTAGTTTCGTTTTAACAAATGATGATCCAACGATGCAGCAACAGCGGTGCCGTCTATCAGGAATGTGATGAAGCGATCGTTGACATAAATGTTACAGCAACTGTAAGTTGTCAGGAATGTGACAACGCGATCGTTGGTAGAAATGTACCAATAAATTTGAATTATCAGGAATGTGATAACACGATCGCTGGTAGGAATGTACCAACTTAACAGGAGTGCGCTAGCTGTGAGCTTTGCAGGAATGTGCCAGTAAATGAAAATTATCAGAAGTTTGATATCCGCGATCTTCTGACAGGAATGTGCCAATTAATGTGAATTATCATAAGTTCAATAGCAGCGAGATTTTGACAGGAATGTGCCAAACAGTATGTTTTATATACATATCTATGTAAACGTGTGCCAGTATGTGGCCGTTATCTTGTATATGTCGGCTGCTCCAGATTATTGCTTACCATAGCTTTTGCCTTATTGAACAAGAGTTCCGTAGTCTTTGGATTTACTTTTTGAATGACCCCTTTCTCGAGTCAAGCTGCCCTTTTTATACAATTTTAGGCCCGAAATGTCACAAGGGCAAAAATGCATGGCACACTAAGTAATACTACGGACCACATTCAGCAATAGCTATCTGTCTCGCTCAATACATAGGTTTGACTTATACCTACAGGTCTGCTGTTTTCTCAATCATTGTAACTGGATTCCACTGAACCAGTAAACTTATAACACTACGAAAATGAACGATAATAACAGCTCTAAAGATTCTAGGCGACCCGACACGGCCATCCTGACAATTACACGACCTCGTGTACTAAAACATTTTCTTACATAACATTTACTTTATTTATAATTTAGTTATTAGTTCACACATACTGATTCTTTACAATAACTTACTCTTGGCACTATTCTTACTAATCCCACACATGGGTCTTCCGCCGGTCTATCAAGCAACCGCACATCAATAACAATACAGCACACAACGTCAAACTTATAATACAGTATCAAAGAGTATGCCAGTTATGTACTCTGTTCCCACTCCGTCACGGCCATCCTGATTTTTACACGTCCTCGTGTAAGCAAAATACCCCTTACCACACTGGACTCCGTGAACACTCAAACTGTTAAACCCTAAACTTCACCTATTTAGTCATCACAGCCTTTGTTTCCCATATCTGTACAGTCTGTTTCTTCCGTGCCATTACAGTGTTACTACGGTAATAATTTTTTTTTCTTCACAGTTGAAAATAAATTAATAATAACAGCATGCACAACTCAATTCGAAAAGACAAATCAACTCGAGCTCATTATATAAAAAGAAAACTCATCCAGAATAAATCGAGTCACCATTCTTTTAGGCTGTTCCAATTATCACGTATCCGACTTTTAGCAAATTCCCACTAGTTCATCACTTTCCCAACATATTTTGAAAACCCACCGTCTTGGGTCTTGCCGTCTCTATTGACGTCTCTTTCAACGCCGTCACCCGTATTAGAATCCACTAATACGTCCAAATTAGTGTCCAACTCAATGGGAATCCCCTCGGCCGGTATACATCCCAATCGATCGCACAAACACTTGCTAAACAAATATTTCAAAGCATATCGGTTTTCACCGAGCACATCCGTCACTTGGAACATACCTCTGAACTTTAGACTCAATCTTATCTGGTGTCCTTCTTTATTTCTGAGCAGTACATAACCGTTAATACTAAACTTCACCACTGTAGTTTGTTTTTGTCAAATCCTCCACCCATACTTTCACTATACCCACAGGTCAATTTTCCTTGCCAACCAAAGGACTATTGTAGTTGTTCAGTCAATGGTACACTTTATAGTTAGCTGTATTTTAGACCAGAAAAGTCTTTATGCACAAATTCAAAACCGACCACCTAAAACTTGTTAATATGACTGGGAGGATCAGTGCTTCACCTTCCTCTGAGTTTTTAAAAATGTATTCCAAAACGGAACTCAAACGATTTTGGAAAATAATCCTTTAGATCATTATTCTGGAGTTTGAAAATGATCAAGGCAATCTCCGAGTCTCTTTGTCGCTCAGCAAGAAGACCATTGCCCGATAGCTCGGTCGAAACATACGGCTGACAGGGCGTATTTATTTGACAATGGATTCCGTAAGAAGAAAACTGCGCTCATCAATGATGGGCTCTCGAAGTCAGATCAACTTTTCTGCAAGAAGCTTTCAACGAATTACAATCTGTGTAAACAACAAAATGTCATCTCTGCAGATTGTGGTGAAAATGCTTCATTGCATTAAATAATGTTAAGGAATAAAGGTTGTACGAATTACAACAAGATTCTAAAGAAAGGCATATGTTTGCCAAAATGTTCAACGTCGCGAGGTCTATTTTTGATTTTATGTAACATGATTTCATAACCATCCATGCTGCGCCAGTATGTAGGGTAATAGGATACTGAGGATCAATAATAGTGCGCACTGGACCATCTATCATCCATACGATTGTTCATTATGGGACTCGTTTCGATATTCCACGTTAAATTTCAGAAAAGAAAACTTTGCAATAATATAGAACTTGCAAAACACTGCTCAGTTTTTCAAATGGTTCTTTCTGTGCTTTAGACAAGATCATAATGTCATCAATTAAACAGTGAAAACGAGAAAACGATATAACTTTCATTAAAGATGGTTGTATGTTGAATTGAATTGGGACGGACAGGAATCTAACGGAAGCCACTTGCCATGACCAAGCAGGAAAAGTACCTTGCTCGCCACAGTCTAGAGATTTGGTCATTTATCAGTGGCAACGGATACTTGTCGGCAACAGTGTTTGAACTTAACTCACGATAATCGACGCAGAGTCGGTTGGAACCATTTTTTTTTTTTTTTTTAACAAGTAGTATTGGACTGGCAAACGGTGAGCAAGTAGGCCGGACAATATTTGACTTTATCAGTTTTCCAATTATATCTCTAACTATTTCTTTTTCATCTAAACTGAGCCGATAGGGTCGTCTTTGTACCGTCTTATATGGATCAATTAGACGTATTTCCAATTGACCCGTTGTTACACATTTTTTTTTTGGAATTCCATCAACAAACAAACTGAAATATTCCTCCAAAATTTTTAACAAATAAGACTTGTCCGACCCACACAATTTAGTTTCAATATTAGACAAAATAGAACAGTCATTTAAAACAGCCGTAGTACAAACCGATTTGGCTTTTGAAAGCTCGACCCTGTCAGATGATATCATGACATTAAAATTACAATACAAAATTTCACGACCAATAATTATGTCGTAATTAAGACAATCATCAAGAACAACATGGAAAAGTACTTCAAGAGAGTAATCGCATGTTTTAACATATGAAAGAATTTGAAGTGTACTATTTACTGTGTTATTCCCAATACCCTTGAGTAAAAGTAAATTATTGTAACGCCTTCCAGATAGCTTGTGAGATACAGACTCCTTAACAAGTGAGCATTCGGCTCCCAAATCGAAATAAAATGGGTACGACTCACCGGATTGCATCATGAACATGTGCATCATGTAATTTCGTTGCCTTCGAAATGTTGCAGAAACAATTCTTTGAATTGACGCCACTCCATACCAGCAAAGAAAACTTGTGACAACCAGTTAGATGCACTGTCTTCCAAGCACTTACTCAAGGCCATGAGAAGAGCGCTGCTTCCCAGCAAGTTTTTAGTCAGGATGATGTTCACCATGGAACACCATGCAGCAGCACTTGAACCAGGGGCTTCTGGGTTAAATTTTTGGAAAATTACATTGTTCTTTCTTTGCTGCAAACTGCCATCTTTCACAGATTTTAGGACTTCAATTAGGCTTCTATGCTGCGACTCCAAAATGAGACAAAAGCGCTTGTCGTTTGCTTGAGGCGCGAGGGATCCCACTTCTGATGTCGGCTGCTCCAGATTATTGCTTACCATAGCTTTTGCCTTATTGAACAAGAGTTCCGTAGTCTTTGGATTTACTTTTTGAATGACCCATTTCTCGAGTCAAGCTGCCCTTTTTATACAATTTTAGGCCCGAAATGTCACAAGGGCAAAAATGCATGGCACATTAAGTAATACTACGGACCACTTTCAGCAATAGCTATCTGTCTCGCTCAATACATAGGTTTGACTTATACCTACAGGTCTGCTGTTTTCTCAATCATTGTAACTGGATTCCACTGAACCAGTAAACTTATAACACTACGAAAATGAACGATAATAACAGCTCTAAAGATTCTAGGCGACCCGACATATACATACATATGTACAAATACAAATACATATTTGTGGTTGTATGTGAATGTATATAGAGATGTATACTTGCGCTTCAATTGCAATGTTGCCTACTGAAGATGGAGAGTAGCGGGATGCGGGGTTTTCCACGTGTGTCCCCTCTTGGGTTATGTCCAATGACCACTTTCGATGAAATGTCGACTTCATATCGTCTTTATCCTTTCCCTCCCCGATCTCAGGAATCTGTCGAAAATTAGAGTTTAAAGTCCTGTCACGGTCGCCAAATGTTGCCGGAGTTCTCGGCTGAAAAATAGTGCCTCCAAATATGTTGACCAATTCAACCTAGTCCCAGTCATTGCCCGTATTCTTAAGGAAGCTCTCCACATAAATGTTATTTTCGTTTATTTTTCCTCTTCTTAAGTTTTCCCCGTGTGTCTCTTACAAAGGTTTTTATAACATTGTTCTAACATTTTTATATAACATTTTCAAGTTGAGCTTACAGTCGCAGAATGAGAGAATTAGAGGTACATATAACTAAAGCTAAAGGAGTTACCAGACTATACATTTTATATTAATGAATGTACGTTTAAATATCTCTTAGGTATAATTCAATAATGTTCTCCCCAAACACATGGATAGGAGATGTATAAAAGAAATAACATAAGTATATTTTATAATAGTAAAAGTTAAATTTTAAGATTGAATTGTATAGTGTATATGAACAGTAAGATCAGGAGATCTTATATAGTCAGGACGGCCGAGTTGTAGCAGGCTCTCTCTCTCTCTCTCTCTCTCTCTGACCACTCTGGCATATTTCTCAGAGAGCGAACAATTATCAGATCTGCGAGAGTCATGAGAGAGAGCATGCGAGGCAGTCGAAAGAAAACGGTTGAACAAGACGGTCGTGTAATTAATTCTAAGTTCACCCATTGTGTACCTAACCTAACCGTAAATAATAAGTGTGTTACAAAAAGAATATTCATCGAAACACTCATTTGTACTAAACTAATAAAGATACTTAAAGCTAAACTCCCAGTTACATCCTGTCATAATATTTATGTTGCGACACTCCATTGTGTCAGGTATTCTATTTACTTATATCTGCTAAATATATTACTACCTACTTATGTAAATTCTTTATATTAATGTTGAGCCAAAAGACATTGCATATCATTACAAAAATTATTAAATTACTAATAAATTGGGCCACTTCATCGTGTCAGGTTTTAATTGCACTGATTATGCAAAACAAAACATTCCATTCGATTATTTAAATTTACACCAGGTAAATATGTATTGAACTAAGGTGCGAAATGTTAAGACTTTAATATAAAATAATACGAGGATTTAACTCATACCAAACAAATAAGCATCGGACACTGACTTAGAATGACAATACAATTACGAACGATAACAAAAAGGGACACATGAACATAAGTCGGTTAGTGTATAACCCGGACACCGGCTTATAACAACACTACAATTGGATGCCCCATGAACTACAGCGTGGTCGACTAGGGTATAACCCGGTCATCGATCTCTCTGCAAAATCCTGGTCGCACTGACGTTAGGGATTAGCCCTATTGCCCCACCAATAAATTCTAGAATAAATTCATAGCACATTATAACTTTATTGATCAAAGGTATTTTTATTTCCTAACCACACTTTATCTAATTAAAAATTCCTGACACGAGTAAAGCGTCGGCGCCAGAATATGTCACGTACGCACTTTTTCTTGGTCCCTTTGTCTGGACGAAGCATTGTGAAGCGAATCTGCGCCATAGCAACTTTGACAATTTCGTGCAAGTCCCGTTGGTTGTGAAGTTAACTTCATCAATGCGGTCCGGTACTTTCATACTCTAGGGCTTAGTTACAATGCTTCCATTCCAATCTAGGCGGGTTAATGTCCTACTTTGAGTCCCGAACTTTAGTTGCGACCTCTTCGCCTTAGCCAACGCTGAAGCTGCTGCTCCTGATGCTGCCGCAACTGTCGATGCTGGTCACTCGTTTCCACAACAACTGCTGCCGCAGCTCTTCAATATTTTTGCCACTGGGCATAATTGAGGGAAATGTGAAGTGGTGTTAACTCCTCCCCTTTTTCGAAATCTGCGTCCCGTAGATCAGAGAGTTTAGCGGGTTGGATTGCATTGATGCTGGTATACCGTTGGTCTTATTCCTAATGCTTCAGTGGTTTCCACAAGTTATGATCACCGTTTCGTTCTCAAAATTGTTGTTGAAAGTTAGCCCAACTTGTATTTTGAGCATAGAATTTAAGTCGGCTGTGTCGGGTGATACAGCTATCCACTTTCTTGCAGATCCCAGCCATGGAGCAATAGATAGCCGCTGAATATCTTCGGATGCTAAGTCCAACCAATATTTTGTTATCATAGGCGTGTGTTGGTTGACGAGCAGAGGGATGTCTTCCTTCGTTATGTCGATAATATGCTGAATGTTGTGTAGGTCAATTATGTGGGCGAGTCGGAACACGCCGTTGACCCATCATAGGAATATAGAATAACTTCCTGACTTGTTTCGAACTGTCGCCTTCCTAATAAAAATGAAACAATACTTAATAATATACCCTGAACCATTCAGTTATACAAAATAGAATAAAACACCATCGAAATAGCCATTAGTTTGATACAAGATTCCTCCTAACATGCAGCGACAGCGAATGCATGCTCACTCACGCTCACTCTAGCCAATGTCGCACTTGCAGTTTCAGTACAAAACTTGCGAATATCTCGAAATTTGTTGTCCGATTTGGTGTAGTGTATTCACATGTTATAATTAAAATCATTCAGCACAGCTTGTAACACTCTGTTGCAAGCAATAAATAATTATAAACATATATATATTCATATATAAGAACAATTGTATGTATGCACGCAAACTTGCATGCATACATTTCGTTCTGTATATATGTGTGTTTACATAAATGAACTGTGCTGGCAAGCCAGCCTAAATATGCTGAGCTTGCATTTTGGTCTCACCATATATATATATATATACATTTTGTAGCTGCCAATAAGCAGCATAAGCATTATACACATAAGTTGAACATTCTGAATAAAACCACAAAATTATTATTTGGAATTCTACATGTACGAAAGTACATTTTTACATGGCGACCGTGACAGGATCCGATAGTCACTTATTTGCTAAAATATAAAACTATGGATAACTTAACATTGGAAGTTCGTCGGGTCGAGGAATACCCAAAGAATACTTGGATCTTGCTGGCAGGAATACCCAAAGAATACTTGGATTTGGCTGGACAGAAGCTCTTTTTGTGAGGCGAAATTTTATTATTATTAATAACAAATATAAAACCTGGTCCGAAAAAGTGCATATCCACTTCAAAATGAAGCAAGCAAGTCGTCCCTGCCGACATTGAGTATACCCTGTACCAACTAGTTATATTAAATGAAATATAATATCCTCGAAATCGCCATTAATTTCATGCAAAATTCACTTTAACATGCAGCAACAGCAAACGCATGCTATCTCGCTCACTCTTGCCAGCCAATGTCGCCTTGGCAATTCAGTGCAAAACTCATATAGGTATATCTCCGATATTTATTGTCCGATTTCGACAAAATTTGGTCAGCTGGTCCAGTTTGGGTATATAATTAGGTGTGCCAAGTAAGAATATGATATCTTTAATACAGCTCTAGTAATACGCTTACCCGATTTGCGGGGGCGGAAGTAGGCGTGGCAAAAATTTGAAACAAACTTGATCTGACTACACACTAGACGGATCTACAAACCAAATTTGGTAGCTCTAGCTCTTATAGTCTCCGAGATCTAGGTGTTCATACAGACGGACGGACAGACGGACGGACAGACGGACGGACAGACGGACGGACAGACGGACATGGCTCAATCGACTCGGCTAGTGATGCTGATCAAGAATATATATACTTTATGGGGTCAGAAGTGTATATTTCTGCCTGTTACATACATTTTAGCGACTTTAATGTACCCTTTTACCCTATGGGTACCGGGTATAAAAAATAAAACACGATTACGATTCCAAGCTTCATGACCGACAGGCAAACTGAGGAAGTTACATTTGAAAGTGCTGCTCCTGTCGAGCAAAGGGATGCACCCACACTAGAAGAGGCTCTAGTAATGTATCCAACCGATGGACCGCGCCCACTCACAATAGATGAGTACCGGGCCCGACAAAATAAAAGGCCAACGACTCTAAGAAGGAAGAAGCGGGGCGGAAAAATAACCGCCCTCCTGCGTCAGAGACGATTGGTGCAGGACATGTTGAAAACAACCACGATATCCGAGGAAGACTGACAGCTCTACACAGAGAGTCTACAGGAGATCAACCTCAAACTCCGCACTGGTGCGAAGTAACGCAAATCGGATTTCCGATTTTGCCTTTAATAATAACATTCATTCATTCATTCAAATTTTTATACCCTGTACCCATAGGGTAAAAGGGTATATTAAAGTCGCTAAAATGTATGTAACAGGCAGAAGGAAGCATTTGCGACCCCATAAAGTATATATATTCTTGATCAGCATCACCAGCCGAGTTGATTGAGGCATGTCTGTCTGTCCGTCCGTCTGTCCGTCTGTCCGTCCGTATGAACACCTAGATCTCGGAGACTATAAGAGCTAGAGCCACCAAATTTGGTGTGAACATGCGTCTAATGCATACACAGGTCAAGTTTGTTTCAAATTTTTGCCACGCCCACTTCCGCCCCCGCAAATCGCGAAAACGTATTACTAGAGCTGTATTAAATATATCGCATTCTTACTTGGCACACCTAATTATATACCCAAACTGGACCAGCTCACCAAATTTTGTCCAAATCGGACAATAAAAATCGAAGAAATAGCTATATGAGTTTTGCACTGCATTGCCAAGGCGACATTGGCTGGCAAGAGTGAGCGAGACAGCATGCGTTCGCTGTAGTTGGTACAGGGTATACTCAATGTCGGCAAGGACGACTTGCTTGCTTCATTTTTTTTTACTTTGTTAATGTAAAAATCATCTCAATCATTTAAATTTAATATAACTCTCAAGCGATGCGTGCAAACGCTGCTTGAAAACTACTAACAATTTATGAAAGGCTAATACTAACACATGTGGTTGGAGTATATTTTGTAAAATTTTTTTTTTAATGACATGTAAACCTGAATTGTGAGCCAACCACATGAACTATCACCCCCTTCTACTTTCCACGTCTCTGTCACTGCTACTAGCAGTTGAATGTACATTTATCTTATATATGCATTATAATTTACTTCATGTCATTATAATGAATCCTTTAATCAAATAATTTACTCTTTGATCATTCGATCACTTTAAGTGGATATCACTAATTGATATCACACTCCTTTTTTTTATATAAAAATATTTAATGTAATTTCTAATTACATTTTTAAAAAAAAAAAAAAAAAAAATTAAAAATATTTAATTCAATGAAATTTCAAAATAAAAAATTTTTTTCTTTATTTTTATCATGTATACGTTTTAGGTATGAGCGATTTTTAGGTATGATTAGCGTCTCATAACTTTTTATAAATAATTTTGAAAAGAATGTAGATTTTCGAAAAATTTTAAACATATTGATTACAGACGAAATATCGAATTTCTTCAAATTAGCTTCCCTAAAACCCAAAATGGGTTTAATTGACGCGAAAACAGTGGATTCCACTGCCAATGTGATCAATAGAGTAGAAGTAGAGACACAAGGTCTTACAACTATTACGATCTTATTGATCGTAATAATAATACTAATGAGTATCAACATGCTAATTAAAATTTATAGAATGCACAATAGGTGCTTAAAGAAAAAATACACTAGCAGGGCAAATGATTTAGATAAGGTCTAAAAAAAAAAAAAAAAAGGAAAGGAAAAATGTCGTTAGACGAATATTTTGCGAAAATTAGAGATAGGAACCCAAATATAGAAACCGATTTACTAGAGGTTTTTAAGAGTGAACAAAGTAGCTCACCTCAACGGGCATTAGATCTAGCTACCATCAATATAACATACCTGGATATAACGGGAGAAAATTTCCCAATCCAAGGAAACAGTAGAGTAGCCATGTGCTTCATCCTTACAGTACCTAGCATATGCTGTTATACAAACGCAGCAGGTACTTTTTGCTTTTATCTAATGGACGAAGCACAACATTAAAAAAAAAAAAAAGAAGAAAGAGAAAAAAAAAAATATATATATAAGAACTTAGACAAGGAAGGTGTAATAAAATAACACTACATATATGTATGTACACATATTTAAAGAATGACCGACTGGCAAGTGATTGTCGCACAAGCCAGAATTCTGAAAGAGCAACTGTTAAAATCAATAAAGTGTATCAGTCAAGATAGGACAATTAGTCCAAATACACTTGACAAGCACGTTGACATAATTCAAACCACTCTTCAGCAAATTCGATTGCTTTTGAAAAAACATTTCGATTCCCTTACAGAAGGTCATAAGTGTGCCGCCAAAGCATTCTATAACGAGTGTAGAGACAAATCTGTCTCAGCGTTGGCAAAACACAATATTCAGGAAGAACATAAATTTTACAATGGCGGAAAAAATAGCTGCCGATAGGGAATATGTGAGACAAGTTATGTCTTCAGTCCCTGAGTTTGATGGTCAAAAGACCTCACTCACCCGTTTCGTTACGGCACTAAAGTTGGTCGAACGAACTAAAGGAGACCAGGAGGATTTGGCCATTGAAGCCATAAAGTCCAAGATCACCGGCACCATTGCCCACAAAGTCCAAAACGAGACTACAATAATTCGCATAATAGAAAAACTATAATATAACGTTAGAGGTGAATCAACCGACGTTATAATAGCAAAACTTATGAACGCCCAACAAAAGGGTAAAACAGCTTCAGAGTATGCTATGGAGCTTGACAATTTGCGGAAGCAACTTGAAGCCGCTTTCATTGACCGTGGTTTAGATCCCGACAACGCTGAGGAATTCGCCACAAAAGAAGCTATGGAGGCGCTAATCCTCCAATGTCAGCATGAGCGAGTTCGTACTATATTGGAAGCTGGACACTTTAGTCGTTTTAGTGATGCTATGGGTAAATATATCCGTCTCATGACCCAAACGACTGGGAGTCCCAGTACCATATTGTACCAGCGTGGGAGAAATAATAGAGGCAGGTATTACTCTAACTACCAACGTGGTAGAGGCAACAGCCAGGGTAACTACAATGCCAACTATAATTCCAACAATTACCGGTCAAACAGAGGACAGTCCCATAACAGGGGACAGTCCAAATACCAATATAATAATAACGCTAGAAGAAACATACCTAGCAGAAATATTCGCGTATCCCACAATGAAACGGGAAACACGCAAAACCCTTTAGATACAGAAGAGTAAGCACAAAATATGTGCATGCAATTAATTTTAATCTCAATATATTTGTTTCATTTTTTAATGTCCGAACAAATAAAAAATTAACATTTTTAATTGATGGTGCAGATATTTCAATTCTCAAAGAAGATTCAGATGTTCTAAATGACATCGACACGAATCACAAAATTAACATTCAAGGCATTGGTAAAGGAGCAATAAAGTCCAAAGGCCTAGCATCCTTAGAGATTCAAACCTCTAAATACATAATCCCAAACGACTTTCATGTTGTACAGTCTGAATTTTCAATACCAAGTGATGGTATAATTGGCATTGATTTCATCAAAAGATTCAACTGCCAAATCGACTGCAAAGCGTCCGAAGACTGGTTAATACTAAGACCAGATAATTTAAAATTTCCTATTTATGTTCCAATAACATACAATTCTGGTAACACCTCAATTTTCATACCAGCAAGATCCCAAGTAGTCAGACAAATTAATCTCACCTTGAGTGAAGACGTTGGGTTGATTCCCAATCAGGAAATTCAACCAGGTATTTTCGTTGCAAATACATTGGCAACAAATGGAAATACAGTTGTCCGTTTGCTAAATGCAACCAATTCTGACAAAATAATAAAGATAAACACTTTAAAGTCAGAACCATTTTCGAACTACGATGTAGTTCCAACCACTCCTAAAGCTAGGGAAAATATGGTAATGTCCCAGCTAACTAAAAATTTTCGCCTCCAATTTAAAAAACAATTAACCCAACTATGCACCAGATATAGTGATGTATTTGGACTTGAGACCGAAGCAATCACAACAAATAATTTTTATAAACTAAAATTGAGATTAAAAGACGAAGAACCGGTATATATCAAAAACTACCGGAGCCCGCATAGTCAAAAGGAAGAAATCCAAAAGCAGGTTGGAAAACTAATAATCAACAATATAGTTGAACCATCTGTGTCTGAATATAATAGCCCACTGCTACTTGTTCCGAAAAAATCATTACCTGGCTCAGAAGACAAGAAATGGCGATTAGTTATTGACTATCGTCAAATCAATAAAAAATTATTGGCCAACAAATTTCCTCTTCCTCGAATTGAGGACATACTAGACCAACTAGGTCGAGCTAAATACTTCTCATGTTTTGACTTAATGTCAGGCTTCCACCAAATCGAACTTGAAGAAAGTTCCAGGAAAATAACGTCATTTTCAACGAGCAACGGCTCTTATCGCTTCACGCGATTAAAATTTGGTCTAAAGATAGCGCCTAATTCATTTCAGAGAATGATGACTATCGCATTCTCGGGACTAGATCCGTCCCAAGCATTTCTTTATATGGATGATTTAATAGTTATTGGTTGTTCCGAAAAATACATGCTAAAAAATCTTAACGATGTCTTCAATACATGTCGGAAACACAACCTCAAATTACATCCAGAAAAATGTTCATTTTTATGCGCGAAGTGATTTTTCTAGGTCATAAGCGCACAGATAAAGGAATTTTACCTGATGACACAAAATATAATGTCATTAAGAATTATCCAGTCCCACATGATTCGAACAGCGCTAGACGATTCGTTGCATTTTGCAACTATTAAAAACGTTTTATTAACAATTTCGCCGACAATTCGCGGCACATAATACGATTATGTAAAAAGAATGTTTCATTTGAGTGGACAATTGAATGCCAAAATGCATTCCAATATCTTAAAGAAAATTTAATGCGGCCAACCATATTACAATATCCTGATTTTAGCAAAGATTTTGCAGAATCACAGATGCAAGCAAACAAGCGTGTGGAGCGGTTTTAACTCAAAACCAAGACGGACTTCAACTTCCAATCGCTTATGCATCGCGTTCATTCACCAAAGGTGAAAGTAATAAGAGCACAACGGAACAAGAGCTAGCAGCCAAAATAGTGGTAACGAATACGCAGTAACCCTGATCTGTGACCTAACAAAGTATTTGGTAGCCATCCCTGTTCAAAATAAGAACGCTAATACCATTGCGAAAGCAATATTTGAATTTTTTATATTAAAGTACGGTCCAATGAAGACGTTCATTTCGGACATGGGCACTGAATATAAAAATTCAATAATAAGCGATCTGTGCAAATATCTAAAAATAGACAACATAACGTCTACTGCACATCACCACCAAACCGTGGGAACAGTGGAAAGAAGTCATAGAACTTTTAATGAATACATCCGTTCATATATATCAGTCGATAAAACTGACTGGGATGTTTGGCTCCAATATTTTACATATTGTTTTAACACGACCCCCTCTATGGCACATGGTTATTGTCCATATGAGCTAGTTTTTGGCAAACAAAGCAATTTGCCAAAAGAATTTAATTCTATAACTAATATTAATCCATTATATAATGATGATGATTACGCTAGAGAAGCTAAGTTTAGATTAGAGCAAGCCTATAAAAGGGCAAGGCTTATGCTAGAAGAGCATAAGGTAAAGAATAAAGAACTATACGATAGAAAAAAAATAATTTTGAACTAGAAATAGGTGACAGGGTTCTTTTGAAAAATGAAACGGGCCATAAGCTAGAACCTAAGTATCTAGGCCCATATAGAGTAGAATCAATAGAAGATAGGGATAATATTTTAATTAGAGATAAAAGGAATAAAGCACAAAGAGTGCATAAGGATAGGTTAAAAATTTATAAATAATTTGAAAGGAAAATAAAAATTTTTTTCGTTAAAATCTAAAACGTATACATTCAAAAATAAATAAGAATAAGAAATAAGAGAAATAAAATTATTTACATTTATACAAATCTTTATTTTTATAAAAAAAAAAAGAAGAGTAAGAACTTAAAAAAAAAAAAATCAAAAATATGCATGTATATATGATAAATATATATTCGAATACAGACGTAATTTTTTTTTTCTTCTTTTCAATAACTTCATTATATTACGTTATTCTTTAAAAAGGGGAGGTGTAGTGTATTCAGCGATTATCCACAGTTGAGCATTCTGAATAAAACCACATAAGAGCACAGACATGCTATAAAAACAAAATTATTATTTGGAATTCTACATGTACGAAAGTACATTTTTACATTGGACAAAATTAGGTCAACTGGTGCAATTTGGCTTTATAATTAGGTCCGCGAAATAAGAATACGATATATTTAATATAGCTCTAGTATTTCGCTTTTCTCGATTTCCGGACTTTGAATTTGAGACAAATTTGATTTGTCTATGTATTATACGCGTGTTCACACCAAATTTGGTGGCTTTAGCTCTTATAGTCTCTAAGATCCAGGTGTTCATACGGACGGACGGATTCTTAAGGAAGCTCTCCACATAAATGTTATTTTCGTTTATTTTTCCTCTTCTTAAGTTTTCCTCTTGTGTCTCTTACAAAGTTTTTTATAACATTGTTCTAACATTTTTATATAACATTTTCAAGTTGAGCTTACAGTCGCAGAATGAGAGAATTAGAGGTACAGATAACTAAAGCTAAAGGAGTTACCAGGCTATACATTGTATATTCATGAATGTACTTTTAAATATCTCTTAGGTATAATTCAATAATGTTCTCCCCAAACATCCTCTCCGCGTTGAAAGATCTCAAACTTTCAAAAAATATTAGTTTATCGGAAGAGGCGCTAGCTTATGAATTGGAAGTCGAATAGTGCCCTGTGATGTCCTCACGTCCGCAACACGAACCCTTCCGTCCTTCCCAGGAATAGTTGCTGTTACTCGTGCTAGCAACCAGTATTGTGGTGGCGTGTTGTCCTCATGGACGAAGACTAGCTGTCCAACAGATAAGTTTTGCTTCTCTTGATACCAGTTATTCCGCTGTTGAAGGGTATGTACGTAGTGTAGTGATCACATAGTGTATACAAAGGTCACCACATCTCAAACCACATATTAAACCACTTAAGAAGACACGCAGTGCAAGTGCATATGCGTTGTCATCATATTACACCATTTCACATATGCAATGCAAGCATACTTGCATTGGTAAACTATTTCGTAGAATAAGCAATCTATGTAAACTAGACCATAAGAAACAGTATAAATAAAGCGGCCTCGACCCTACGAGGTCAGTCAGGCTTATCGCATCCAACTGCGAATACCAAAAACTATCGGCTTGTCTCAATCTTCCAAAAGTCGCCTTACTATCGGCGCCGCGTGTCAATCGCGTCTAAAGAACCCAAACCTTACTTTACATGGCGATCCTGCCAGATTCCAAATAAGGGATCAAGGCACCGCTTAATGAAGCGAAGACGCGGAAGACGAGAGAGGACCCCAAATCCTTTCCAGAAGTGGAACTGTTCAGATGAGCGTGGCGCATCTGAAGGCAATAAAGAAGGCGACCATTGACCGTGGAGGAATACCTCGCTCGAAAAATGCTAAAACACAGGCACTGCGGAAACAATGAGAAGAAGACCAATTAACCAGAATCCCGGAGGCCCAGTCGCCCAAAAGAGCAACAAAGGCGACAGCAGCAGCAGCAACAGCAGCAGCAGAAAAAAAAACCAAAGTAAGCAGAAAAAAAAAAAAAAAAAAAAAACTACCCTCACTATACAAATAAGAAAACTATATACAAAACCAAAATATTATATACACAAACAAACACAAACACATATTATTAAAATAAATAACATACCCAATATATATATATATATCACTTGAAATTTCATGCTGACTCAAAATATTACGCGTGCTCCATATGAGTAGGCCACTTGACAACAAAGCAAAACACCGCGTATGTAGTAAAAAAAAGAAGACCGATACACATATACATATATAGGTCAGTAAACCATAAAACATTCGAATTTTATTGTGCAATTGTGTCAAAACATCAGGTTTCAATATGGGCGGAGAATCATCAAAAGTAGAAAGACCAAATGCGAACGTAGTAAACGAAGTACATGTAGCACCATGGGACCCAAAAAATAATTTAGGTCAAATTCGATCAGTATTGTTGATACTTACGGCAATAATAATAATACAGTTTATATTTACGGTATATAGCATGCATAGACGCGCAATTAAAAAACGGTATATTAATCAAAATGCACCAGTAGAAAAAATTTAAAATAATAAATTTATTATTTTAATAAAAATGAGCGAATGGCAAGAAATTTTAAAAGAGGCACGGTATTACAAAGAAAATGTCAAAAGAAGCAGTGATTAGTACAGCTGCCAAACTAATGGTAGCTGAATATGACGGAAACCCGGCCAAGCTATCCGGTGTATTGATAGCTTTAGAGGCAATAGATGAAATAAAAGGAGATAATGAGGCAACAGCAGTTAGACTTATAAAAACTCGACTTAGCGGAGAAGTAGCCGACGCAGTTACAGAAATTAATACAATAAGCGAAATAATTGAAACTCTCAAAAAGAAAGTGAAAGGAGATTCAATAGACAGTTTGAATGTAAAAATACAAAAGAGTAAAACAAGCCAAAAAATCGGCTTTAGACTACACTACAGAAGTAATGAAATTAGCACAGGCTTTAAAGCGGGCATACATCACGGATGGTATACCCTCGGATAAAGCAGAGAAATACACAGTCAGTTGGACTGTAAAGAGTATGATGGACAACACACTAGACAAAGAAACCCGGACAGTATTTAGATCCATACCTCATAAGACTTTAGAAGAAACGATGACCGCGTTCATTGAAGCAACAGACCAGGTACAACCCGAGCGAGGCACGATCTACCAATATGGTGGATACAATAATCGCGGAAGGTCTCGTGGACGCCGCAAATCAGGTTATCAAAGATATTAAAAATATAAGTCAACATACCAATTCAATTTACAAGGTAACAACACGCCTACAAGCCAAGAAAAAATTACAAGACATTCCAAAAGAAATAAAGAAAATACCGTCATATGAGTTAGCTATCACTGAGACGTCTCAGTCAAAAGAAGTCAAGAAACGTGCCAGAATCCGTACAATAAATGACGAAATCATAATAAACCTAGGAAAGCAATATATAGGCACAGTATGTCAGATCGGTAAAGAAAAAAATAGACTTAGGACTATTCTTTTCGCAGCTTGAAAAAGTAGCTGACGATACAGGCATCATAAGGTACCAACTGTCATTGAATGACAGAATATTTAATAACTGCAGTATAATAGACTTCAAGAATAAAGGATCCAAAATGAAAATAGTAAGAATAGCACTCACACCTAGGTTACAAATAATTAAAAATGACGAAGAAAAAACAGAAATTATCAAAAAGTACCATGATGATCCAATTTTTGGTGGCCACCCAGGAATAACAAGATTAATCAGAAAGATCAAAATGTACTATAATTGGAAAAATTTACGTAAAGATGTGACAAAATATGTAAAGACATGCGAAAAATGCCAATTAAATAAAGCACGAATTAAGACAAAAGAACCTATGATCATAACTCCAACGCCACAAAACGCATTTGACGTAGTATTGATAGATACAATAGGTCCATTACCTAAGACATACAATGGGTTCGAATACGCAGTAACCGCAGTCTGCGATTTAACTAAATACTTGATAGTAGCACCAGTATTATCTAAAAGCGCTAAGGATATTGCTAGAGCTATTTTCGAAAACATCATACTTATCTATGGACCCATGAAGAAAATTATTACTGACATGGGAACAGAATATAAGAATCAGGTATCTGACGAACTCTACAAACTACTACAAATTGAACACATAACATCAACAGCATACCATCACCAGACATTAGGATCTATAGAGAGGAACCACAGAACATTTAATGAATACCTCAGAACCTATATTTCAACAGGGAGGAATGATTGGGATCAATGGTTAACATACTACGCGTATAGTTACAATACGACCCCATCCACAGTTCATGACTATTGTCCATTTGAACTAGTGTTCGGTAAAACACCGACTCCTTATAAATTTTTATTAAATAATGAAATAGATCCATTATATAACATAGAAGCTTATGATAAGGAAATTAAATATAGATTACAGGTTTCACAAAACAGAGCTAAGGTTATGATAGAAAAACAGAAGGAAAGAAATAAAAATTATTATGATAAGACAGTAAACAAAATAAAAATAGCAGTAGGAGATTTAGTTTTGTTAGCTAATAGCGCCGGCCATAAGTTAGAGAATAGATTTAAAGGTCCATTCCAAATAATTAGTATAGATAGTAATAACAACTGCACACTAAAAATCGAAAACAAAGAATTTAAAACGCACATAGATAGAATAATAAAGTATAACAAATAAAAACACTCAACTACATACGTTACGTGTAAATAAAAATATATATACATATATCAAAAAAAAAAAAAAAAATACCATACACTCAATACAAATTGTTAGAAATAAGAAATAGACTGTACACTTTATATACACTATTAGAGAATAAATTTAAATACAAATGTAAATTCATTCTAATAAAAAGGGAGGTGTAGTGATCACATAGTGTATACAAAGGTCACCACATCTCAAACCACATATTAAACCACTTAAGAAGACACGCAGTGCAAGTGCATATGCGTTGTCATCATATTACACCATTTCACATATGCAATGCAAGCATACTTGCATTGGTAAACTATTTCGTAGAATAAGCAATCTATGTAAACTAGACCATAAGAAACAGTATAAATAAAGCGGCCTCGACCCTACGAGGTCAGTCAGGCTTATCGCATCCAACTGCGAATACCAAAAACTATCGGCTTGTCTCAATCTTCCAAAAGTCGCCTTACTATCGGCGCCGCGTGTCAATCGCGTCTAAAGAACCCAAACCTTACTTTAGTCTCGTTGCCATAATGCCCAAAACTGCTGCTTGAGGTAGGTGACCCGATGCCATCGTTCTACGTAACGCAACTCCTTGCCGGGTGAATCCGAAGGGTGGTACAGAGTAGGTTCGGGAGCTGAGGTTAGAGATGTCCCGATAAGCAAATGAGCGGCGTCACTGCTGCTATATCATTTGGGTCGTCTGATACCACGTCTAGGAAAACTGTTTGTTTCATAGGTTAGATGGGCGTTCGAAATGTTTTTTAGAGCCTTTCCACGTAGTTTGTACGATGTGAAGAATGGTCCGCAGAAGTCGACTCCTGTCACTATGAATGGACGTTTTCCGTAGAGCCGATCAGCCGGAAGGTTTCCCTTCAGCTGATTCATCAGCTTTAGTTTGAAATGAAAACAGCTTACACAATTGCGTACGATCTTTCGTATCAATGCCCTTGCATTGACTATCCAAAGTTTTTCATGGACTAGAGCAAGCAAGATTCTTGGTCCAGCGTGAAGGTATTTGTTGTGTAGGTACTCGATGTACAGCCTTGTTAGTCGGTGATGTTGAGGAAGCACAGCTTGATGCTTTGCTTCAAAAGGCATCTCAGTGCTTAAAAGGCGACCACCAACTCTCAGCACAGGCACAACCGTAGTATTAAGTTTAAGTAGGCTTGGTTGTAAGGGTTGATTACTTTGTGGTAAATGAATTTCAGTTTTGTAAGTTTCTGATTGAATTAGCGATATAATTCTCCAAAACGACTCAGTGAGTTCTTCAGTTGAGAGCGGGCTTGCTAATGTTACCGTCAATGCCGGATTTGGTTTAATTCGATTACTTGTGCGGAACAAGTATGCTACTATACGAAGAATTCTAAGGTATGATGAGCTCTTGTCAATTATTGAGTTTAGCACTGATGACTCTGAATGGCTGGTCGCGCCGATGCACACAAAATTCGCCTTTGAACGAACTTCGATTGGCGTCCTTGGGCGTTCCTTTGGTTGCGGCCACTCTGCACTTGTCTGCTTTAGGAAATTCGGACCCTTTAACCAAATGTTAGTCATCAGCTCAGATGCACGGCATCCGCGTCAAATTATGTCTGCTGGGTTTTGTGATGATGGAACGTGTTTCCAAACGACATTAGAATGTTCTTGTAGTTCAGAAATTCTGTTGGCGACGAAGCATTGCAATTCCGACGAGTGCATCTGAAGCCATTGTAGAACTATGGTGGAATCGCTCCAAAAATAAACGCGTTCGATATTGTCTTCCAATTTCTTTTCGAACTTCCGCCAGACACGACTGAACAAAAGGGCACTACATAGGTCGAGTCTGGGAAGTGATTGTGCCTTCATTGGGGCAACCTTTGATTTTGCAATTAGTAAATTTACTTGTATTTTATTGTCGAATTGTGCTCGTACGTATATACAGCATCCGTAAGCTCGTTCCGATGCGTCTGCAAATCCATGTATTTCGCAGCGCTTATGACGAAATGTGAAAACGAATCGAGGAATTTCTACCGACGCCAACTCTTTAAAATCCTCCAGCAACTCTACCCAGCGTTCCTTTAAGATTCCGTCCACTGGTGTGTCCCAATCGAGACCCTTTATAGTTATGTCTTGCAAAAGAATTTTGCAACGAATGAGTACTGGGCTCACGAGTCCGAGAAGATCAAATGTTCGAGCGATTTTGGAAAGTATGGATCGTTTTGTATAAGGTTCCTGTGCTTCACAATCAAACCTGAATACAAAAACGTCACTATAGGGCTGCCATGCCATACCAAGAGTTTTTGTGACGTCATGCTCTTCTAATGCGATGAAGACTTCATTTTCAGATGTAGGAGTAATTTCCTTTGAATTGCTGCTAAATTTTGTAAGTTGCAAACCAGCTTCAGCCAAAATCTTGACGGTTTCGTCCTTCTTTTGTAAGAGAGTTATTTCGTCTGCGCCCGTAAGAAGATCGTCTACATAAAGATCGGTGTGCAGGGTCGCAGCTCCAAGGGGGAATTTTTTGCCGTAAATCGCAGCTATGTGTTGAATGCTTCTTACTGCCAGAAATGGGGCAGCTGACATTCCATATGTTACAGTATTTAGTTGATATGTTCTAAGTTCTTGCAATGGATTCTCGCGCCGAAGGATCCACTGATAACGTCGATCTCTATCGTCTACCATGAATTGTCTGTACATTTTTGAAATGTCCCCAGTAAGAGCAAATTGACATAGCCTAAACGATAAAAATGTGGTTATTAAATCCTGTTGAATTGTGGGACCTATCCTCAGTAGGTCATTTAAAGATTTGCCAGAAGATGTTTTAGCCGAGGCATCGAACACGACTCGAAGTTTGGTCGTCAAACTTTCTGGTCGGAGAACGCAATGGTGCGGAATATAATAATGTGGTGCTGAGTGATCTGCATTGGGTACGACAGACATGTGTCCCAACGAGATGTATTCTTCCATGAACTTAGTATACAAATCTCTTAGATGACTATCTCTGTCCAGCTTGTGTTCAAGCGAGTTGAACCGTCGAAGTGCAGTGTTAAATGAGTTTCCTAATACGATCGGATTTTCCTTTTTTTTTTTTTTCAAATGGTAATCTGACTTGGATTCGACCATTTGCCAATTGTTTGACTGTCTTGCTGAAATGTTCTTTACACAAACGCTGGTCTTCTGTGAAGATTGGACTTGTTGTTTTAAATTCTTCTATTTCCCAGAAACGTTGAACTAACGAGCTCAGTACGGGTTCATTTTCTGTAAGAAAACATCTGGGAGAGGTTCTGATGGGCCCTGTTCCTAAGTTGCCTCCAATGATCCAGCCATATGCGGTGTTCAGAAGGCACGGCTTGCCCGAACATAATTTCAATTTTCCGTTTCGGATGGCATCGAAGAATCCATCTACGTTGAACAGTACTTGAATTTTATGTGACTCATAAAAATGTGGCTCTGCCAATTAAATATCTGGAGGGATGGTCCAGTTTGTTATGTCAAAAGTTTGAGGTGGCTGCTTAGCCGAAATCTTTTTTACTATAGAGAAGTTTGATGACCACACATAATCTGAATGCCTTTACTTTAAGGTTGCACATGTGGTAAAGGAAATCCTGCTCCTCGAGTCATCGATTCCAGTAATTTCTTGATTTATAAAATGTTTTTTAAGATTAAGTCGCTTTGCTGTTTCTTCTGTAACGAGGGTTACTTCTGAGCATGAGTCCAATAGAGCACGAACCACGTGAAAGTTTCCAATGCTGTCTTGAACTTGAATCAGCGCGCTGGGAAGAACAGATATGCCTGTCCTGTGAATTAATAATGAGGTGTTGATTGATGGCTGGGCATCTCCGAAACTTGATAGATGGACTTGCGGGTTGCCCGACGTAGTATATTTGTATAAGAGTGTATGATGACTCGATTGACACATTTTGCACCTTGTGTCCTTTCCGTAAACAATTAAAACATCCGTTGGCGGTTTTTACGGCAGTGATACGCTGTTGAATCGAACTGTCGCTAAGCGCCTTGCAGCTTCCAGTGTAAGTAGATTTGCAAAACAAGCATTCGTTAAAGCAGTCGGTGTTTGTCTTTTACCTTGAAGTTGTGCAAGTAATTTAACCTTCACGGTGATGAACATTTCTTCCTGTGTGCCGCTTTCGAAGTCAATGGGATGAAGGTTCTCAATTTGCGTCTGTATTTGACATAGTTGTCGATAATGGGATTCCAAAATTGAGAGTCTACAGTTCAGAACATCTGCTTCTTCATCAATGCCGGTTTTTAAAACCTTTTGATGCAAATTCGTGATGTGTTTTTCGAATAAACTCTGTTGATCTCTAAGTGATACTAGCTTTGATGCCGATGTAGAGTGACCCGCTCCGACTGCAGGTGCAGGGGGTACCTTGTCTTCGTTAGGCATTGTTTGCATTTAGTTTCGTTTTAACAAATGATGATCCAACGATGCAGCAACAGCGGTGCCGTCTATCAGGAATGTGATGAAGCGATCGTTGACATAAATGTTACAGCAACTGTAAGTTGTCAGAAATGTGACAACGCGATCGCTGGTAGGAATGTACCAACTTAACAGGAGTGCGCTAGCTGTGAGCTTTGCAGGAATGTGCCAGTAAATGAAAATTATCAGAAGTTTGATATCCGTGATCTTCTGACAGGAATGTGCCAATTAATGTTAATTATCATAAGTTCAATAGCAGCGAGATTTTGACAGGAATGTGCCAAACAGTATGTTTTATATACATATGTATGTAAACGTGTGCCAGTATGTGGCCGTTATCTTGTATACATACATATGTACAAATACAAATACATATTTGTGGTTGTATGTGAATGTGTATAGAGATGTATACTTGCGCTTCAATTGTAATGTTGCCTACTGAAGATGGAGAGTAGCGGGATGCGGGGTTTTCCACGTGTGTCCCCTCTTGGGTTATGTCCAATGACCACTTTCGATGAAATGTCGACTTCTTATCCTCTTTATCCTTTCCCTCCCCGATCTCAGGAATCTGTCGAAAACTAATGGGGGTGATTGAATTAATCTGAGCACGGAACGGTAGCACTTGGAATAAAACTCAACTTAGAGTTTAAAGTCCTGTCACGGTCGCCAAATGTTGCCGGAGTTCTCGGCTGAAGAATAGTGCCTCCAAATATGTTGACCAATTCAACCTAGTCCCACTCGTTGCCCGTATTCTTAAGGAAGCTCTCCACATACATAAATCTTATTTCCGTTCATTTTTCCTCTTCTTAAGTTTTCCTCGTGTGTCTCGTACAAAGTTTTTTATAACATAGTTCTAACATTTTTATATAACATTTTCAAGTTGAGCTTACAGTCACAGAATGAGAGAATTAGAGGTACAGATAACTAAAGCTAAAGGAGTTACCAGACTATACATTGTATATTCATAAATGTACTTTTAAATATCTCTTAGGTATAATTCAATAATGTTCTCCCCAAACAAGCTTCTTTGATATTTTTATACCCTTGCAGAGGGTATTATAAAATTGGTCAGATGTTTGTAACGCATAGAAATATACGTTTCCGACCCCATAAAGTATATATATTCTTGATCAGCATCAGCAGCCGAGTCGATTGAGACATGTCCGTCTGTCCGTCTGTCTGTTTGTTCGTCGCTTTTCGAACTTAAATTTTAAGCTACGTAGTTGAAACTTGGTAGGTTGCTTTCTGAAAGGTGTAGGTAGACAAAGTATGAAAACCGGTTGGATCGGATTACTATATGATATATCCAATATCGGAATAATAGGGTTCCAATTAAAAATTTTTTATTTTTCTTTTGGAATATAAATCTAATTTGTACCAAAACACTACCCACCAAGTTTGACTCAAATCGGATAATTATTACGGCTACAAATCAATAAAACAAATCATCCATATAAGCTATTTACTCCAGCAACAAAAAATTTCAAAGAAATCTGCCGTACCAACACAAGAGACCCGAGTTCGAATCCGCGCGGCACCAAATAAGAAATACATAAAATTATTGTTTTTTGTTGTTGCATTTAAATTTAATTTGTATCCATACACTATACACCAAGTTTGAACTAAATCGGATAATTATTAAGGTTACAAATCATTAATCATACTTATGTGATAGAAATTAAATGTATTTTAATGCTCACGCTCACACATACATAAGCAAAAATTCAACCATCACGCGGAGTGTGAGAGAGACAGAAATATTTTAGTTGTGTTTTTACACAGAACGAAATTGAAAGAGCGAGATGCAATAAGATTCTTATATATGTCGAATTAGCTTTCGTTAGCAAAGTAATGACGGTGGCGTAGTGTGTAGAGATCGGTGGCACGATGGGCTTCGGTGTTTGATGGTTCATTGCTCGGTGAATAGTGAAAATTTTTAGGTGTGTTTTTTCTTCCTTTTTGTTTTTTTTTTGATTTTGTTAAACATAATAAAACATTATTAAACATAAATTATTTTGCTGCAAGAGTATACAAACTTCGGCAGAGCCGAAGTAAGCTTTGTTGTCGGAGTTCTCGGCTGAAGAATAGTGCCCCCAAATATGTTGATAGTGCCCTTTGATGTCCTCAACACGAACCCTTCCGTCCTTCCCAAGAATAATTGCTCTTACTTGTGCTAGCAACCAGTATTGTGGTGGCGTGTTGTCCTCATGGACGAAGACTAGCTGTCCAACAGATAAGTTTTGCTTCTCTTGATACCAGTTATTCCGCTGTTGAAGGGTATGTACGTAGTCTCGTTGCCATAATGCCCAAAACTGCTGCTTGAGGTAGGTGACCCGATGCCATCGTTCTATGTAACGCAACTCCTTGCCGGGTGAATCCGAAGGGTGGTACAACGTAGGTTCGGGAGCTGAGGTTAGAGATGTCCCGATAAGCAAATGAGCGGCGTCACTGCTGCTATATCATTTGGGTCGTCTGATACCACGTCTAGGAAAACTGTTTGCAACTCTTCATAGGTTAGATGGGCGTTCGAAATGTTTTTTAGGACCACCGTTTTAACTGCCTTCACTGCTGCCTCCCAGAGGCCTCCGAAATGTGGTGCTTTTGTATGGAGCCTTTCCACGTAGTTTGTACGATGTGAAGAATGGTCCGCAGAAGTCGACTCCTGTCACTATGAATGGACGTTTTCCGTAGAGCCGATCAGCCGGAAGGTTTCCCATCAGCTGATTCATCAGCTTTGGTTTGAAATGAAAACAGCTTGCACAATTGCGTACGATCTTTCGTATCAATGCCCTTGCATTGACTATCCAAAGTTTTTCACGGACTAGAGCAAGCAAGATTCTTGGTCCAGCGTGAAGGTATTTGTTGTGTAGGTACTCGATGATGTACAGCCTTGTTAGTCGGTGATGTTGAGGAAGCAGAGCTTGATGCTTTGCTTCAAAAGGCATCTCAGCGTTTAAAAGGCGACCACCAACTCTCAGCACAGGCATTATATTAAGTTTAAGTAGGCTTGGTTGTAAGGGTTGATTACTTTGTAGTAAATGAATTTCAGTTTTGTAAGTTTCTGATTGAATTAGCGATATAATTCTCCAAAACGACTCAGTGAGTTCTTCAGTTGAGAGCGGGCTTGCTAATGTTACCGTCAATGCCGGATTTGGTTTAATTCGATTACTTGTGCGGAACAAGTATGCTACTATACGAAGAATTCTGAGGTATGATGAGCTCTTGTCAATTATTGAGTTTAGCACTGATGACTCTGAATGGCTGGTCGCGCCGATGCACACAAAATTCGCCTTTGAACGAACTTCGATTGGGGTCCTTGGGCGTTCCTTTGGTTGCGGCCACTCTGCACTTGTCTGCTTTAGGAAATTCGGACCCTTTAACCAAATGTTAGTCATCAGCTCAGATGCACGGCATCCATGTGAAATTATGTCTGCTGGGTTTTGTGATGATGGAACGGTTTTCCAAATGACAGAATGTTCTTGTAGTTCAGAAATTCTGTTGGCGACGAAGCATTGCAATTTCGACGAGTGCATCTGAAGCCATTGTAGAACTATGGTGGAATCGCTCCAAAAATAAACGCGTTCGATATTGTCTTCCAATTTCTTTTCGAACTTCCGCCAGACACGACTGAGCAAAAGGGCACTACATAGCTCGAGTCTGGGAAGTGATTGTGCCTTCATTGGGGCAACATTTGATTTTGCAATTAGTAAATTTACTTGTATTTTATTGTCGAATTGTGCTCGTACGTATATACAGCATCCGTAAGCTTGTTCCGATGCGTCTGCAAATCCATGTATTTCGCAGCGCTTATGACGAAATGTGAAAACGAATCGAGGAATTTCTACCGACGCCAACTCTTTAAAATCCTCCAGCAACTCTACCCAGCGTTCCTTTAAGATTCCGTCCACTGGTGTGTCCCAATCGAGACCCTTTAAAGTTATGTCTTGCAGAAGAATTTTGCAACGAATGAGTACTGGGCTCACGAGTCCGAGATCAAATGTTCGAGCGATTTTGGAAAGTATGGATCGTTTTGTATACGGTTCCTGTGCTTCACAATTAAACCTAAATACAAAAACGTCACTAGAGGGCTGCCATGCCATACCAAGAGTTTTAGTGACGTCATGCTCTTCTAATGAGATGAAGACTTCATTTTCAGATGTAGGAGTAATTTCCTTTGAACTGCTGCTAAATTTTGTAAGTTGCAAACCAGCTTCAGCCAAAATCTTGACGGTTTCGTCCTTCTTTTGTAAGAGAGTTATTTCGTCTGCGCCCGTAAGAAGATCGTAAGAAGATCGTGTACATAAAGATCGGTGTGCAGGGTCGCAGCTCCAAGGGGGAATTTTTTTCCGTAAATCGCAGCTATGTGTTGAATGCTTCTTACTGCCAGAAATGGGGCAGCTGACATTCCATATGTTACAGTATTTAGTTGATATGTTCTAAGTTCTTGCAATGGATTCTCGCGCCGAAGGATCCACTGATAACGTCGATCTCTATCGTCTACCATAAATTGTCTGTACATTTTTGAAATGTCCCCAGTAAGAGCAAATTGACATAGCCTAAACAATAAAAATGTGGTTATTAAATCCTGTTGAATTGTGGGACCTATCCTCAAGTAGGTCATTTAAAGATTTGCCAGAAGATGTTTTACCCGAGGCATCGAACACGACCCGAAGTTTTGTCGTCAAACTTTCTGGTCGGAGAACGCAATGGTGCAGAATATAATAATGTGGTGCTGAGTGATCTGCATTGGGTACGACAGACATGTGTCCCAACGAGATGTATTCTTCCATGAACTTAGTATACAAATCTCTTAGATGACTATCTCTGTCCAGCTTGTGTTCAAGCGAGTTGAACCGTCGAAGTGCAGTGTTAAATGAGTTTCCTAATACGATCGGATTTTCTTTTTTTTTTTTCAAATGGTAATCTGACTTGGATTCAACCATTTGCCAATTGTTAGACTGTCTTGCTGAAATGTTCTTTACACAAACGCTGGTCTTCTGTGAAGATTGGACTTGTTATTTTAAATTCTTCTATTTCCCAGAAACGTTGAACTAACGAGCTCAGTACGGGTTCATTTTCTGTAAGAAAACATCTGAGAGAGGTTCTGATGGGCTCTGTTCCTAAGTTGCCTCCAATGATCCAGCCATATGCGGTGTTCAGAAGGCACGGCTTGCCCGAACATAATTTCAATTTTCCGTTTCGGATGGCATCAAAGAATCCATCTACGTTGATCAGTACTTGAAGTTTATGTGACTCATAAAAATGTGGCTCTGCCAATTGAATATCTGGAGGGATGGTCCAATTTGTTATGTCAATAGTTTGAGGTGGCTGCTTAGCCGAAATATTTTTTACTATAGAGAAGTTTGATGACCACACATAATCTGAATGCCTTGACTTTAAGGTTGCACATGTGGTAAAGGAAATCCTGCTCCTCGAGTCATCGATTCCAGTAATTTCTTGATTTATAAAATGTTTTTTGAGATTAAGTCGCTTTGCTGTTTCTTCTGTAACGAGGGTTACTTCTGAGCATGAGTGCAATAGAGTACGAACCACGTGAAAGTTTCCAATGCTGTCTTGAACTTGAATCAGCGCGCTGAGAAGAACAGATATGCCTGTCCTGTGAATTAATAATGAGGTGTTGATTGATGGCTGGGCATCTGCGAAACTTGATAGATGGGCTTGCGGGTTGCCCGACGTAGTATATTTGTGTAAGAGTGTATGATGACTCGATTGACACATTTTGCACCTTGTGTCCTTTCCGTAAACAATTAAAACATCCGTTGGCGGTTTTTATGGCAGTGATACGCTGTTGAATCGAACTGTCGCTAAGCGCCTTGCAGCTTCCAGTGTAAGTAGATTTGCAAAACAAGCATTCGTTAAAGCAGTCGGTGTTTGTCTTTTACCTTGAAGTTGTGCAAATAATTTAACCTTCACGGTGATGAACATTTCT
The DNA here is from genome assembly GCA_018903575.1 of Drosophila saltans. Lineage (NCBI taxonomy): Eukaryota > Metazoa > Arthropoda > Insecta > Diptera > Drosophilidae > Drosophila > Drosophila saltans. The sequence continues at coordinate 14,728 of JAEIGH010000246.1, read as the reverse complement.
TCCTGTGTGCCGCTTTCGAAGTCAATGGGATGAAGGTTCTCAATTTGCGTCTGTATTTGACATAGTTGTCGATAATGGGATTCCAAAATTGAGAGTCTACAGTTCAGAACATCTGCTTCTTCATCAATGCCGGTTTTTAAAACCTTTTGATGCAAATTCGTGATGTGTTTTTCGAATAAACTCCGTTGAGCTCTAAGTGATACTAGCTTTGATGCCGATGTAGAGTGACCCGCTCCGACTGCAGGTGCAGGGGGTACCTTGTCTTCATTAGGCATTGTTTGCATTTAGTTTAGTTTTAACAAATGATGATCCAACGATGCAGCAACAGCGGTGCCGTCTATCAGGAATGTGATGACGCGATCGTTGACATAAATGTTACAGCAACTGTAAGTTGTCAGAAATGTGACAACGCGATCGCTGGTAGGAATGTACCAACTTAACAGGAGTGCGCTAGCTGTGAGCTTTGCAGGAATGTGCCAGTAAATGAAAATTATCAGAAGTTTGATATCCGTGATCTTCTGACAGGAATGTGCCAATTAATGTTAATTATCATAAGTTCAATAGCAGCGAGATTTTGACAGGAATGTGCCAAACAGTATGTTTTATATACATTTGTATGTAAACGTGTGCCAGTATGTGGCCGTTATCTTATATACATACATACATATGTACAAATACAAATACATATTTGTGGTTGTATGTGAATGTATACAGAGATGTATACTTGCGCTTCAATTGTAATGTTGCCTATTGAAGATGGAGAGTAGCGGGATGCGGGGTTTTCCACGTGTGTCCCCTCTTGGGTTATGTCCAATGATCACTTTCGATGAAATGTCGACTTCTTATCCTCTTTATCCTTTCCCTCCCCGATCTCAGGAATCAGTCGAAAACTAATGGGGGTGATTGAATTAATCTGAGCACGGAACGGTAGCACTTGGAATAAAACTCAACTTAGAGTTTAAAGTCCTGTCACGGTCGCCAAATGTTGCCGGAGTTCTCGGCTGAAGAATAGTGCCTCCAAATATGTTGACCAATTCAACCTAGTCCCAGTCGTTGCCCGCATTCTTAAGCAAGCTCTCCACATACATAAATCTTATTTCCATTTATTTTTCCTCTTCTTAAGTTTTCCTCGTGTGTCTCTTACAAAGTTTTTTATAACATTGTTCTAACATTTTTTTATAACATTTTCAAGTTGAGCTTACAGTCACAGAATGAGAGAATTAGAGGTACAGATAACTAAAGCTAAAGGAGTTACCAGACTATACATTGTATATTCATAAATGTACTTTTAATGATCTCTTAGGTATAATTCAATAATGTTCTCCCCAAACAAGCTTCTTTGATATTTTTATACCCTTGCAGAGGGTATTATAAAATTGGTCAGATGTTTGTAACGCATAGAAACATACGTTTCCGACCCCATAAAGTATATATATTCTTGATCAGCATCAGCAGCCGAGTCGATTGAGACATGTCCGTCTGTCCGTCTGTCTGTTTGTTCGTCGCTTTTCGAACTTAAATTTTAAGCTACGTAGTTGAAACTTGGTAGGTTGCTTTCTGAAAGGTGTAGGTAGACAAAGTATGAAAACCGGTTGGATCGGATTACTATATGATATATCCAATATAATACTATATGATATATATAATATATATATATATATATATAATATATATAATATAATAGGAATAATAGGGTTCCAATTAAAAATTTTTTATTTTTCTTTTGGAATATAAATCTAATTTGTACCAAAACACTACCCACCAAGTTTGACTCAAATCGGATAATTATTACGGCTACAAATCAAAAAAAACAAATCATCCATATAAGCTATTTACTCCAGCAACAAAAAATTTCAAAAGAAATCTGCCGTAACAACACAAGAGACCCGAGTTCGAATCCGCGCGGCACCAAATAAGAAATATATAAAATTATTTTTTTTTGTTGTTGCTTTTAAATTTAATTTGTATCCATACACTATACACCAAGTTTGAACTAAATCGGATAATTATTAAGGTTACAAATCATTAATCATACTTATGTGATAGAAATTAAATGTATTTTAATGCTCACGCTCACACATACATAAGCAAAAATTCAACCATCACGCGGTGTGTGAGAGAGACAGAAATATTTTAGTTGTGTTTTTACACAGAACGAAATTGAAAGAGCGAGATGCAATAAGATTCTTATATATGTCGAATTAGCTTTCGTTAGCAAAGTAATGACGGTGGCGTAGTGTGTAGAGATCGGTGGCACGATGGGCTTCGGTGTTTGATGGTTCATTGCTCGGTGAAGAGTGAACATTTTTAGGTGTGTTTTTTCTTCCTTTTTGTTTTTTTTTTGCTTTTGTTAAACATTTATACAAATTATTTTGCTGCAAGGGTATACAAACTTCGGCAGAGCCGAATATAATAATGTGGTGCTGAGTGATCTGCATTGGGTACGACAGACATGTGTCCCAACGAGATGTATTCTTCCATGAACTTAGTATACAAATCTCTTAGATGACTATCTCTGTCCAGCTTGTGTTCAAGCGAGTTGAACCGTCGAAGTGCAGTGTTAAATGAGTTTCCTAATACGATCGGATTTTCTTTTTTTTTTTTCAAATGGTAATCTGACTTGGATTCGACCATTTGCCAATTGTTTGACTGTCTTGCTGAAATGTTCTTTACACAAACGCTGGTCTTCTGTGAAGATTGGACTTGTTGTTTTAAATTCTTCTATTTCCCAGAAACGTTGAACTAACGAGCTCAGTACGGGTTCATTTTCTGTAAGAAAACATCTGGGAGAGGTTCTGATGAGCTCTGTTCCTAACTTGCCTCCAATGATCCAGCCATATGCGGTGTTCAGAAGGCACGGCTTGCCCGAACATAATTTCAATTTTCCGTTTCGGATGGCATCAAAGAATCCATCTATGTTGATCAGTACTTGAATTTTATGTGACTCATAAAAATGTGGCTCTGCCAATTGGATGGTCCAGTTTGTTATGTCAAAAGTTTGAGGTGGCTGCTTAGCCGAAATCTTTTTTACTATAGAGAAGTTTGATGACCACACATAATCTGAATGCCTTGACTTTAAGGTTGCACATGTGGTGAAGGAAATCCTGCTCCTCGAGTCATCGATTCCAGTAATTTCTTGATTTACAAAATGTTTTTTTGAGATTAAGTCGCTTTGCTGTTTCTTCTGTAATGAGGTTTACTTCTGAGCATGAGTCCAATAGAGCACGAACCACGTGAAAGTTTCCAACGCTGTCTTGAACTTGAATCAGCGTGCTCGGAAGAACAGATATGCCTGTCCTGTGAATTAATAATGAGGTGTTGATTGATGGCTGGGCATCTGCGAAACTTGATAGATGGGCTTGCGGGTTGCCCGACGTAGTATATTTGTGTAAGAGTGTATGATGACTCGATTGACACATTTTGCACCTTGTGTCCTTTCCGTAAACAATTAAAACATCCGTTGGCGGTTTTTATGGCAGTGATACGCTGTTGAATCGAACTGTCGCTAAACGCCTTGCAGCTTCCAGTGTAATGTACAGTGGATTTGCAAAACAAGCATTCGTTAAAGCAGTTGAATAAAGTTTTGGCTGACGATGTTGTCCTAGATCGCATATTTGTGTGGCGATGATCCGAATGATCAGCCCTTTGGCCTTCTTGGAATTAAACGCGCCTGTTCAGAATCTTGTAGAACTCTTCCCAAGTAGATAGTTTCTTCAAACTTTGTTTTTCATCATAATGTACTTTTGTCTTTGTATCGACCTTGCTCAGAATGATGTACATCATCATACTGTTCATTATTTGTTCCGCTGAACCAAGGGAGAGTAATGACCCTCGTATTGGAGATGTATTATCGATGAGCCTTTGCAAAGCTGTTGCATCTGGGTGTCGCATGGACGAGCAAGAAAAAAGACTTGAGACACAATCATTAAATATTAGTACATCGTTGTTGTACCGAGTTTCCAGTCGATCCATTGCCTTTTCATAATTTTCCTCCGTCACCTGAAACGACTGCACAACTTCTAATGCAGGCCCTGATAAACAATTTAGTAAATAATTAAACTTATCAATTGTGGGTAAGTGAGGGTCACTATGGACTAAATTTGTAAACGAGGTTTTAAATCCTTTAAATGATGCATACTTTCCGTCGAAAGTCGGTAATTATAATTTTGGCAAACGATGAACATGTCCAACGCCCGGACTGACCGATGAATTGAGAAAGCTGGCTTCTGGTACCATGGCAGTCGGTGTTTGTCTTTTACCTTAAAGTTGTGCAAGTAATTTAACCTTCACGGTGATCAACATTTCTTCCTGTGTGCCGCTTTCGAAGTCAATGGGATGAAGGTTCTCAATTTGCGTCTGTATTTGACATAGTTGTCGATAATGGGATTCCAAAATTGATAGTCTACAGTTCAGAACATCTGCTTCTTCATCAATGCCGGTTTTTAAAACCTTTTGATGCAAATTCGTGATGTGTTTTTCGAATAAACTCCGTTGAGCTCTAAGTGATACTAGCTTTGATGCCGATGTAGAGTGACCCGCTCCGACTGCAGGTGCAGGGGGGTACCTTGTCTTCGTTAGGCATTGTTTGGATTTAGTTTCGTTTTAACAAATGATGATCCAACGATGCAGCAACAGCGGTGCCGTCTATCAGGAATGTGATGAAGCGATCGTTGACATAAATGTTACAGCAACTGTAAGTTATCAGGAATGTGACAACGCGATCGTTGGTAGAAATGTACCAATAAATTTGAATTATCAGGAAGGTGATAACACGATCGCTGGTAGGAATGTACCAACTTAACAGGACTGCGCTAGCTGTTAGCTTTGCAGGAATGTGCCAGTAAATGAAAATTATCAGAAGTTCAATAGCAGCGAGATTTTGACAGGAATGTGCCAAACAGTATGTTTTATATACATATGTATGTAAACGTGTGCCAGTATGTGGCCGTTATCTTGTATACATACATATGTACAAATACAAATACATATTTGTGGTTGTATGTGAATGTATATAGAGATGTATACTTGCGCTTCAATTGTAATGTTGCCTACTGAAGATGGAGAGTAGCGGGATGCGGGGTTTTCCACGTGTGTCCCCTCTTGGGTTATGTCCAATGACCACTTTCGATGAAATGTCGACTTCTTATCCTCTTTATCCTTTCCCTCCCCGATCTCAGGAATCAGTCGAAAACTAATGGGGGTGATTGAATTAATCTGAGCACGGAACGGTAGCACTTGGAATAAAACTCAACTTAGAGTTTAAAGTCCTGTCACGGTCGCCAAGTGTTGCCGGAGTTCTCGGCTGAAGAATAGTGCCTCCAAATATGTTGACCAATTCAACCTAGTCCCACTCGTTGCCCGTATTCTTAAGGAAGCTCTCCACATACATAAATCTTATTTCCGTTCATTTTTCCTCTTCTTAAGTTTTCCTCGTGTGTCTCGTACAAAGTTTTTTATAACATAGTTCTAACATTTTTATATAACATTTTCAAGTTGAGCTTACAGTCACAGAATAAGAGAATTAGAGGTACAGATAACTAAAGCTAAAGGAGTTAGGTATAATTTAATAATGTTCTCCTCAAAAAAATATTTTATCTCGACTTCATTCCTACGAACACGTAGGCTCGATGGTTTGTCCTCTTTATGTAATTAAAAAAAAATTTATATTTTTATACCCTGTACCCAAAGGGTAAAAGGGTATATTAAAGTCGCTAAAATGTATGTAACAGGCAGAAATATACATTTCTGACCCCATAAAGTATATATATTCTTGATCAGCATCACTAGCCGAGTCGATTGAGCCATGTCCGTCTGTCCGTCCGTCTGTCCGTCCGTCTGTCCGTCCGTCTGTATGAACACCTAGATCTCGGAGACTATAAGAGCTAGAGCTACCAAATTTGGTTTGTAGATCCGTCTAGTGTGTAGTCAGATCAAGTTTGTTTCAAATTTTTGCCACGCCTACTTCCGCCCCCGCAAATCGGGTAAGCGTATTACTAGAGCTGTATTAAAGATATCATATTCTTACTTGGCACACCTAATTATATACCCAAACTGGACCAGCTGACCAAATTTTGTCGAAATCGGACAATAAATATCGGAGATATACCTATATGAGTTTTGCACTGAATTGCCAAGGCGACATTGGCTGGCAAGAGTGAGCGAGATAGCATGCGTTTGCTGTTGCTGCATGTTAAAGTGAATTTTGCATGAAATTAATGGCGATTTCGAGGATATTATATTTCATTTAATATAACTAGTTGGTACAGGGTATACTCAATGTCGGCAGGGACGACTTGCTTGCTTCATTTTGAAGTGGATATGCACTTTTTCGGACCAGGTTTTATATTTGTTATTAATAATAATAAAATTTCGCCTCACAAAAAGAGCTTCTGTCCAGCCAAATCCAAGTATTCTTTGGGTATTCCTGCCAGCAAGATCCAAGTATTCTTTGGGTATTCCTCGACCCGACGAACTTCCAATGTTAAGTTATCCATAGTTTTATATTTTAGCAAATAAGTGACTATCGGATCCTGTCACGGTCGCCATGTAAAAATGTACTTTCGTACATGTAGAATTCCAAATAATAATTTTGTGGTTTTATTCAGAATGTTCAACTTATGTGTATAATGCTTATGCTGCTTATTGGCAGCTACAAAATGTATATATATATATATATGGTGAGACCAAATTGCAAGCTCAGCATATTTAGGCTGGCTTGCCAGCACAGTTCATTTATGTAAACACACATATATACAGAACGAAATGTATGCATGCAAGTTTGCGTGCATACATACAATTGTTCTTATATATGAATATATATATATTTATAATTATTTATTGCTTGCAACAGAGTGTTACAAGCTGTGCTGAATGATTTTAATTATAACATGTGAATACACTACACCAAATCGGACAACAAATTTCGAGATATTCGCAAGTTTTGTACTGAAACTGCAAGTGCGACATTGGCTAGAGTGAGCGTGAGTGAGCATGCATTCGCTGTCGCTGCATGTTAGGAGGAATCTTGTATCAAACTAATGGCTATTTCGATGGTGTTTTATTCTATTTTGTATAACTGAATGGTTCAGGGTATATTATTAAGTATTGTTTCATTTTTATTAGGAAGGCGACAGTTCGAAACAAGTCAGGAAGTTATTCTATATTCCTATGATGGGTCAACGGCGTGTTCCGACTCGCCCACATAATTGACCTACACAACATTCAGCATATTATCGACATAACGAAGGAAGACATCCCTCTGCTCGTCAACCAACACACGCCTATGATAACAAAATATTGGTTGGACTTAGCATCCGAAGATATTCAGCGGCTATCTATTGCTCCATGGCTGGGATCTGCAAGAAAGTGGATAGCTGTATCACCCGACACAGCCGACTTAAATTCTATGCTCAAAATACAAGTTGGGCTAACTTTCAACAACAATTTTGAGAACGAAACGGTGATCATAACTTGTGGAAACCACTGAAGCATTAGGAATAAGACCAACGGTATACCAGCATCAATGCAATCCAACCCGCTAAACTCTCTGATCTACGGGACGCAGATTTCGAAAAAAGGGGAGGAGTTAACACCACTTCACATTTCCCTCAATTATGCCCAGTGGCAAAAATATTGAAGAGCTGCGGCAGCAGTTGTTGTGGAAACGAGTGACCAGCATCGACAGTTGCGGCAGCATCAGGAGCAGCAGCTTCAGCGTTGGCTAAGGCGAAGAGGTCGCAACTAAAGTTCGGGACTCAAAGTAGGACATTAACCCGCCTAGATTGGAATGGAAGCATTGTAACTAAGCCCTAGAGTATGAAAGTACCGGACCGCATTGATGAAGTTAACTTCACAACCAACGGGACTTGCACGAAATTGTCAAAGTTGCTATGGCGCAGATTCGCTTCACAATGCTTCGTCCAGACAATGGGACCAAGAAAAAGTGCGTACGTGACATATTCTGGCGCCGACGCTTTACTCGTGTCAGGAATTTTTAATTAGATAAAGTGTGGTTAGGAAATAAAAATACCTTTGATCAATAAAGTTATAATGTGCTATGAATTTATTCTAGAATTTATTGGTGGGGCAATAGGGCTAATCCCTAACGTCAGTGCGACCAGGATTTTGCAGAGAGATCGATGACCGGGTTATACCCTAGTCGACCACGCTGTAGTTCATGGGGCATCCAATTGTAGTGTTGTTATAAGCCGGTGTCCGGGTTATACACTAACCGACTTATGTTCATGTGTCCCTTTTTGTTATCGTTCGTAATTGTATTGTCATTCTAAGTCAGTGTCCGATGCTTATTTGTTTGGTATGAGTTAAATCCTCGTATTATTTTATATTAAAGTCTTAACATTTCGCACCTTAGTTCAATACATATTTACCTGGTGTAAATTTAAATAATCGAATGGAATGTTTTGTTTTGCATAATCAGTGCAATTAAAACCTGACACGATGAAGTGGCCCAATTTATTAGTAATTTAATAATTTTTGTAATGATATGCAATGTCTTTTGGCTCAACATTAATATAAAGAATTTACATAAGTAGGTAGTAATATATTTAGCAGATATAAGTAAATATAATACCTGACACAATGGAGTGTCGCAACATAAATATTATGACAGGATGTAACTGGGAGTTTAGCTTTAAGTATTCTTACAAGTTTCGGAGCCACCGTTCAAAGCGGTAATAAACCGATATTACAGCCAAACAAAAATCGGGACAAACGACAGGAGGTATTTCGCTTTGCCAAGATCAACTCTGCAAATTTTCCGAGAGGCTACACGCACGGATCGAAAATTTTGCATCATTTATTCAAAGAGTTCAGCCGAAAAATTACGTCTTTGGCGAACTTGCAAGGAAGTAGCGGGCGAGCAAAATTAACAATCGTCGTGAGATTAAAATTCTGAGTGATTGGGTTCTGACTATACGACTCACAGGTAAAAAAAAGGTATTTGCGCTTTACGTGCTACCAGGTAAGCCATAAAATGCCAGATAGGCGTATACCAGCCGAGCGCTGGCCTCTTCTTAAGGATTTGCGGCGACCGATCCCAAATTTCTTCAATCCACAAGGGTATTGATATTTTGCGGCAGTGATATTTTTGACGATCTGATGTGAAGGCGATCTATGTAAAGAAAAAGCTGGAACACCAAGGCTGCAAAATACCCATTTGGGCTACATCGTCCAGGAAGGAGCTCTAATGAACGGAAGGTTGGATTATCATCTCACACTGTGAAAGTATGGAACAACAATTCGAATGAGACGTCGATAAGATGTTACGTGCAAATTTGGGAGGCATTGCGACTCTCACAGCAGAGTTGATGCAAAGATTTTTGTTCTGATATATATGTGTTTAGGTTCTGTAGGAAGTATGTAATGCGTCTCCCTTCTTGTCTCATCTGAACAGTCAATGGTCATTGGAGATTCTTCTAGGAATACTTTAAAAAACGGTTGCATGTTTCTCTGACTCGGCATAGGCGGTGATAATCATTTAAAGGAAGCGTATTCTAATAATAATAATTTTTCAGCTAAGGTCAAATGGAACACATCGCACAGCATTCTTCGAACAGACCCCAAATGGTCAATGGAGCTCACTTATTTCTTCTTTACCATTTCATCCCGTTAAAAATAATTTATCAACTACAAGAGAACCGGGAGTTGATCTTCGACGGGTCGAGCAAAACGAGTTATAGGAAATCGTTAAATGTAGCATATTAGCGATTAGACCCAAGCGCCCTGTGCAGCTGCGGGCAGTAATTATATAAATAGTATTTTTGGCTGATGTCGAAAAAATGTACAGATGTAATTTAAAAGGATAGGTGCTTGAGTATCAGCATACTGTGGAAATCAAGGCACAAGCGAGGTAATTGAGGGCTCCTGTTGCCATGCAATCGGATATGTTTGGAACGAGCTGCGCAACAGCCTATAGCCTAGCCACACGATTGATGGAACAAAGATGGAGCAAAGAATTTTCCTCCATTGTGTAGATGCAAATAAACATCAATGCATGTCGATGATTTGTTACCATGAAAAAATGGTGTGCTGGAAGCAAAAGGCAGATCCAGCTTCGAAGTGGCATTGCATAGGAAAGTAGGCTAGTAATCGCCCATGAGTTGTGATAGTAGGAGCACCCTTTCACTTAGTGCATGTCTCCGATTGTGACTGAAAATGAATGCAGACTAATTTTGCAGAAAAACCCAACGGTGTATACGACATAACAAACAATTCTGTCATCCTTAATTGATGTAAGTGGATCCCATGAGAGGAATGGCTGGGTCCCAGATTCGGCACTTTATGTTTTGCAAAAATGCTGATCTGCCACAGCGATTATGGAAGGAAAAGATAGCTGGTATGATACACTGCCAGCGAGCTAATTTCAATGGAGCCTATCATTTAGAAGTACATATACTACGACATCATGCATTTATGAATTATCATAAAATTATTTGCAGAAAAAAAATATCTTTCTTTAGGTTATATTTTGTCTGAGGAAAATTCAGCCTGTGAGGCCACAACTGACCATACCACAGAGCTGAACTATGTTTTGGCGCTTGAAACAAATTTGCGACTAAATATAAATGTTATTATATAGTTTTGAGTGCGATTCAATGACAACAATAACTGGATCAATGGTGTTGAATGCTTGGCTGGAAGGTATTTGAGGCAAATCAGTTCTAAAAAATGTCAAAGAAAAACAAACTGCGAACTTGCCCACGCCTGCCCCGCAGTTTTGTATACACTCAACCTGAGAACGTTTTTTTTATTATTTTCGTTAAAAACCAAAAGAATTTTAAACAATTGAGGTGCACTTTTTTCAAATATCTCTGCCACTAAATCAAAAGAAAAAGAGCAAGAAAGAAACCACTTATAAATTTTCACGTCGCCACCGGGATTGAACCACCACCATTGGATAGTCCCTGTGCGACTGATCTACATACTACGCCAACGTCATCACTTGGCTACCCGTAGCTGGCTGGATACATGTAACAAACACCTGCTAGCTGGCGGGCTCTAGATCTCTATGGTTTCGTTCTGTGCAAAGAACACAACGCTAAATCTGTTTTGCACACCACCGCGCGTTGTAACACAAATACTTTCGCACGTATTTGATATATAAGAGATTACATTTTACAATTAATTTGCACCTTTATAGTTGTGCATCGGTGGCGTTCAAATTTTTTTTTTATTGGGTCGTATGGGTACGATTAAAGTTAAATGCAAAAAAACAATAATTTTATATAATTTTATTGATTGCGAATTCGATGGAGGGTCTTTTTAATGATTTGTACACGACAGATTTCTTGAAATATGTTTTTGTTTCTTTGCTGCCAAAGAAAATTGCTTATTTTACTCGAGGAGGAGCGCCTCTTAATAACGTTTTAGTTTATAACTCTGGTGATAGTATCGATCTCTGACCCAATAATTTTCCATCTTTGTGATCGATTGAGGGAGCGCTTTTCGTAAGTACCATGCTGGCTTCTTGAATTAAGGCCCGAGGTCTAATTCGTGAGCTCGGGAAACCAGACAGACGGGCATCAATACCAAATCGACTCGCGGCTTTGACTGATGCTGATCAAGAATATTACTCATATTTCGATGCGTTAGCGAACATCTGACGAGGGTACATATTCGTACACGTCTGTGAGAATGCCAAAAATTTTGGAAATCTCCTCTTGAGGGAGGCAAATCGGAGACGGTTTGATGGTCAAGGATAATCCTGGCGTCGCTTATCTGAGTCGCTGTAAATCGCTTCAAAACGGATGGCGTCTCTGTGATCGCTCGGAAAGTGGCATGGCCCGCAATGGTTACCGAAGACGATCGAAAAGCACGCTCGGCGTGCCATGTTCAAATCCGGCGGCGAGGAAACTTACTTTTGGATCTGTTTTCAATGAACAGAGGGTAAGGGATGTCTCAAATCAGAACTGGAGGAATGCAAATTACAACCTTTACATGACGTATTCTGCCTTATTGCTTACAGGCGACTCAACTGTGTGTTATGGCTTATGTCAAACGGTTTTATTCATAATTGTCTTGACTGTAGATTTAATTTTGGACAAGCTGATCTATCAAGTATTGAAATAGAGGAAAGTATAAGGAAGTTGTTTGACTGGTACGCAGCCAGACTGCTTTCAATGGAATGAAGTCATTAACTGAAGGAGTGACACTTTGCAGGCAGTAGCATTCTTTCCACACTCAAGTCATATTTTGAATCAAGAGCATTGTCTTTACATCCTCTTGGGCCTTCGACTAGCGGAAGTTTCCATATAACCCGTTTATTGAAGGCATCCTTATATTCTACTAACATATATGAAAATATCAGATTTTGCAGAACTTGTTATTAGAAATGGAAGTCATGTTTGTGCCATTCTTCTGCCATCAGTGGTACTTTCGCAAACTCAAATTCATAAGGAGAAGGTTTTCCCCGGATCAATTAAATGGGCCATGTCTGATTAGGGTTTACAGCATGCATAAATGCCTCACATGTTTAAAATGAAACCTCAATTTTCATGGCCAACATATGTATAGGAAACTTGTTCAACAATAAAAAACCTTTTTGGTGGTGATTCTCCATAGGGTTAAATCATACACTTATTCATTTTGTTTCTCACGAGCGACTCCAAAGTTGGACTGATTAAATAAGAAAAGTTTACAGGCTATGATAATATACATAGGTATACTATAGCATAAGTATAAAGATTTGAGGTTTACAATACCAGCTTTAGGATTAAATTTATTCTATTTTTTTCAGCTTTTAAATATCGGAAAAAAAATAATCACGCGTCTTTGTTTGCCCAGCTTGGCTTTTATATTTTCGTTTTCGTTCGATCTTACTTCTTTCTGCTAAACACCTCTCCTGGAAGTGCTAAAGTTACCGCTTTCGCTCTTCTTTTCGTCGTCTGTTGGCGCATCGCCAATGATAATTGGCATCCACGTCCATAGCATCCCACATCCGGCCGTCCTGACTAAGCATTCATACGCGATCATAGTTCTAAATTTAGACAAATGCTTCATATATTCTAGAAGCACGTCCTAGAGAGGAGGAATCGCTATTCCATGGAGGAGGGCCGTCCGAGGTTTCTGCATCTTTGGCACATCATAAGCATCGTTTTGCTTCACCTTAACGATCTGGGCCAAGGAACTTCGATTTTTGGATTTCGAATAAAAAAATACTCAAAATTACATCCTTTTAATGGCGACTAGATCGCCCACGTCATTTGGTTTTGCTGAGTTGCGTCTGAGGTTGTATGATTTCTTATTCTCATTTTGAATTTTCAGGATATATGTGAGTTTTTTTGCGTCTCCAAATTGTTATGATCATACTTCACTATGAAAGTAGCTAAAGATTCTTGATTAGCAGAATTTAAATTTGGTTGTCTTTTTATTAATCTTTTTTTTTTTTAGGTTTTCGCATTTAACTCCTATTAATAGCAGCTCAATAGTCCCAATACTTCTTGCAAATGTGGAATTGTTGCTTGCGTTGGACTCTGTTTGACATTGTTTCTTATTTCAATTTGCAGGGTCGTCGATACTAAGCTCTGACTGATTTGTGGATGAGTTTGGATTTTGTTTTTCAATACTCCAGCTCCGTATTTTAGAAGGGGGTAACCTGCAGCATAATATTTTGGTCAATACCATGCCCAATAATTTGTTTTCCCAAAGTAAAGGAGCACAACTATCAGAAAATAACATAATTATGCAGGATTTTGAAAATGTGAGCTTTAATCCAGTCCAGCTTTTTTGTTGTTATCTTCCCATTGGGATTTTTAGGCCAAGTCGGGTTTAACCCAACCAAGATTTCCTATAAGCCACATCAGTAACAGGCAAATGTATGCTTGTAGTCCTTATGCATTGAGTTTTAAAGTAAGTGGGCCATATAAAGAAAATTTTTTTCTTCCTTCCCCCTGCAGTGGGTGCGGGAAGATCTTACCCCACTGCCCCTTGTTTACAGTGCCTCATAATACACAGAGGGTTGTCACTTAAAGAGATTGTGACGTCTGGTTGGTGCTTTAAGTTGTTCGTCCCTTCATTTGTGCCTCCTTAAGTCCAATACTGATATTTTATTCGTCGGTATTGGCAAAAAAGAAACAGGATATCTGCCAATGCATCTTGTTTTCTCATGAATCCCAGAGCGATGTTTCACTCAAATCATCCTCTTGCAAAGAATAAAACCCATCGTTCACTCTTTGTACATTTATGGAGTTTTGTTTTCTGCTGGGGTTTTGTGATAGCGTTGCAGTCAGTTACCAATCAGAAATGCATCATCTGTTCTACTAAAGTGTAGGAAGCTTTTAATTTTGTTTACGGCTTCCATGACTGCGAGAATCTCCCACAATTCATAGCTCCAGAAATGCGCGTTGCTCATCTACACGCGTGGTTTTTCTACTGAAAAAAATACTGGGTGAAAGTTTAGCCGATCTTCTACAGGGCGATTTTGCAGTAAAACAGCACTGAATCCATCTATCCAACCGTCTGTATGGAGTTCAGTTTACGCATTTTTGATTATAAATTTTCCAATACTCTTGGTTACTAAGTAAGAGTTATTTTAAGTGAGTTGCTTGCATTGCATTTCAAGTCTGGACCCAAAAGAAAAATTTGTTTATTAGATTTACTACGTATCTGTTAGCGTTTTTGCAATTAGGTCGCAGTTTCCCGGTGCATGAATTTCCCAAAATATCCACTTGATCCCAAGCTTTTTGTGTTTACTTCGACCTTTGTTTGCGGC
>JAEIGH010000290.1:0-88851 GCA_018903575.1 Drosophila saltans | reverse complement strand
ACCTAGTACCTGACTGGTATGCGTTGTCAACATAAGCCAAGCCACAGATAAGCATACACGCATGCATACAAAGAAAACATATAAAACAAAAAAATATCAAATAGATTATGATGAAACATTCGCTCCTGTTGCTAGAATTCGTAGTTTTCGTTTGGTATTATCTATTGCTGTCCAATATAATTTTAAAGTACATCATATGGATGTTAAAACCGCATTTCTAAACGGTACGCTAAAAGAAGAAATATATATGAAAGTCCCTGAAGGAATTATTTGTAGTATGTAAATTAAATAAAGCAATTTACGGGCTCAAACAAGCAGCACGGTGCTGGTTTGAAGTATTTGACCAAGCACTAAAGGAGTGTGGATTTAAGAATTCTCCTGTTGATCCATGTATACATGTTCAAGATCATGGCGATATAAATAAGAATATTTAAACGTTATTATATGTGGATGATTTAGTTATAACAACATCAAACTATAATTTTAAACAATACCTTATGACAAAGTTTAGAATGACAGATTTGGGCGAAATTGGACACTTCATTGGAATAAAAATTGAAATAGGCCAAGATCAGATATTGTTAAGCCAATCTTCTTATATAAAAAGGGTTTTAAGTAAATTTAATATGGAGGAATGTAAATCTATTAATAATCCATTTCCACGTAAACTAAATTATGATATGTTAAATTCAGATGACACATACGATGCTCCTTGTCGAAATTTGATTGGAAGTTTAATGTACATAATCCTTTGTACTCGTCCAGATATTGCAACAGCAGTCAATATCTTAAGTAGATATACTAATAGAAATAACATAGAACTATGGCAATGTTTAAAAAGAGTTCTGAAATATCTTAACGGAAATATTGACATGAAACTAATTCTAAAAAAAAATATTGATTTTGAATATGTATTCGTTGGCTATATTGACTCCGATTGGGGGGAAATGAAACTGATAGAAAAAGCACAACAGGTTATCTTTTTAAAATGTTTAATTCGAATCTTATTTGTTTGAATACAAAAAGGCAGAACTCAGTAGCGGCATCATCTACTGAAGCAGAGTATATGGCTTTGATTGAAGCTGAAGAGAAGCATTATGGCTGAAGTCTCTTTTAGAAAATATTAATATTAAACTAAATAAACCTATAAAAATATTTGAAAATAACCAGGGTTGTATAAGCATAGCCAGTAGTTCATCATGTCATAAAAGGTCGAAGCATATAGATATTAAATATCATTTTGTCAGAGAACAAGTAAAAAATAACGTTATTTCTATTGAGTATATTCCCACATCAAATCAACTGACTGATATTTTTACAAAACCGTTATCTGCTGGAAGGTTCATGGAGCTGAGAGACAAAATGGGACTGTTTTGAGACGACCAAATCAACAACACCATGATTCAACAAAGTCTCATAAACTTAATTTAAGATAAATTTTTATACCCTGTACCCATAGGGTAAAAGGGTATATTAAAGTCGCTAAAATGTATGTAACAGGCAGAAGGAAGCATTTGCGACCCCATAAAGTATATATATTCTTGATCAGCATCAACAGCCGAGTCGATTGAGACATGTCCGTCTGTCCGTCTGTCCGTCCGTCTGTCCGTCTGTCCGTATGAGACACTCGATCTCAGAGACTATAAGAGCTAGAGCCACCAAATTTGGTGTGAACATGCGTCTAATGCATACACAGGTCAAGTTTGTTTCAAATTTTTGCCACGCCCACTTCCGCCCCCGCAAATCGCGAAAACGTATTTCTAGAGCTGTATTAAAGATATCGTATTCTTACTTGGCACACCTAATTATATACCCAAACTGGACCAGCTCACCAAATTTTGTCCAAATCGGACAATAAAAACGAAGATATAGCTATATGAGTTTTGCACTGCATTGCCAAGGCGACATCGGCTGGCAAGAGTGAGCGAGACAGCATGCGTTTGCTGTTGCTGCATGTTAAAGAGAATTTTGCATGAAATTGATGACGATTTCGAGGATATTTTATTTTATTTAATATAACTAGTTGGTACAGGGTATACTCAATGTCGGCAGGGACGACTTGCTTGCTTCATTTTTAGTACTGTTTAACGTAACGTTCTTTTGAAAAGAGAATAATGTTTGTTTTTGCTTAAATGATTGAAAGGATGATGGCGAGTGCCAGATCATATTGTAATACCGCACCAGACACAGTAAACGAAATAGAACTATAATTTTACAATTTTTTTTAATTAATGTAATGTAATTTTTGAGGGGGCGTGTTGGTCATAACATAGCTCAACAGAGATGTTATGCAACATGCAAAAATTAACATTACAGAAAGCCCAAATCTCTGAACGTACGGGCATACTATATTTTTAACTTCCTCTTTTCTCTTGAACCGTGTGAGTGGCTGGTTGTGTGCGAAGTGTACAAAAAATAAATAACATAAAATATATAATCAATCCTAAAACTAAAACATAAATTAATTGTGCTTTTATTCAAATCAAAAGGAAACTGAGCCATTATTACAACTAATATATATATAATTACAGCCAAAGGAGTTAATTAATCTTGGTTTGGGGGCATTATTATTTATTCAGATACATTGTATATTTATATTTTTATAGCGATTCAATTTTATATATTCTCTTACTTTTTATTTATTTATATGATCATAGATTTAGTTTATATTTGCATAGTCATTCGTTTATATTAGAAATTATAATATTATTTTAAATTACTCTTAATTGAGATGCATGGTGGGTAAAAGTGGTAGCGGTGGGGGAATCGCGTGGCCAACACGAGACCAGGAGAGAGCAAAAAGGAGACGCCGTTGGCAACCAAGGCTGTGAACTCAGCATTTCACCATGCAAAGCAACAAGCAAGCTATGCTGGATGAGCGGCAGAGAAAACGAATGGAAAAGTACCCGTAACGGGTCAGGAGTTCACTACGCGTCCCTGATTGGGTCAAGATGCCTATAAATACGCACGGCGTAGAGAGACAATTAGTGCGTGAGTGAAAGTTCTGAAGGCGAAGTAACAATTGAAGAAGTCAAAAGTGAAGTCAAGAAGTGAAGTTACAAGTTAAGTGAGATTAACGAGGAAAACCAACGTCTGCGAGATTGGCAAAGTTGAGTCCTGGCGGAAGTCTACGACCAAGCGAAGGGTAATTAAAAGCAGAAATAAAGACTAGGAGCTATTCCTAGCAACGAAATAAAGACAAGGAGTTATTCCTAGCATCGAAATAAAGACTAGGAGTTATTCCTAGCATCGAAATAAAGACTAGGAGTTATTCCTAGCAATAAAAATAAAAAATAAAAAGACTAGGAGCTATTCCTAGCATTCAGTTAAAGACTAGGAGCTATTCCTAGCACCACAGGAAAGACTAGGAGTATTCCTAGCACAGTTAGGAAGACCAGGAGTAGTCCTGGCACAGGCAGGATCGACTAGGAGTATTCCTAGCACAGAGTAGGCAAGGCCAGGAGTATTCCTGGCATAGTGGGGGAAGACTAGGAGATATTCCTAGCAACTTTTAGGAGAGTAGCAGTGATCAGGGTAGAAAGGCAAGACCAGGAGTATTATTGGCACTATAAATAAATCATCTGCTTAAATTGTTCTCGCTTGGTCATCGAATGTTCAGAATATTGGACGCGCATCATTTAAAAATAACCAAAAGAAATCAATAAAACCACCGAATTGCATCCTCAAATATCAACAACAAAGTCTTATCATTTCACCAGCGCACATATAAATTTATTATGCCGAACCTCGACACCTGAAATCCGGCTCTGCTTCAAATCAGGACGAATAAGCATCGTTACAATGTGTTCAAGAAGGGCGTTTGGAATAACAACAATCGTTCCCGTGACGCAAAAGCATATAAATGAAGGCAGCATTAGGACAATAAATCAAAACGTGAAAACTTTCGGTAATTATAAAAATAAACACTTGCCAAAGTGTAGTTCAACTCTGGCAAGATTTAAAGAAAAGCATGCAAAATGGCTTGAAAAATAAAATGGGTCGTCCAAAGTGTGATTACCAGAACGCTGGTCCTCGCCTTAAAAGAAAATTAGCAGCTGAGCTTTCCGATCAGAATAACAACTCATCTCCCTTACTAAAAAAGATATAGCTGTTGTTTTGAAAGCTGCTGGGAGTTGCGAGACCCTAAATCAGATGAGCCAAAGCAAATGTCCGCTGACTGTGCACTTGCCTTTCTATTAGAAAATGGATTTACAAAAAGTCAGTACATAAATATACAATAAAATGCAAAAATGCAGGGTTGTGATATATACCCAACATATCCAGCCGTACTTAATTCGAAATTACAACTCCGGCCAAAATAAATTCAATATTATGGAAATAAAGCGTATGTTTCACTTTAAAATCTTTTGGACCATACAGCTTCCCGTATTCTGTATAATGAAGTCCTGGAAACACTTCCCAACTAGGTACATTGCAAACTAATTTTCAGCTATGGATTTGATGGTTCGTCCGGCCAGAGTGTATACAAACAGCGTTTCCGGAACCACGATAGTGAATCGATTGAAGGTTCACTGTTTGTTATTACAATTGTTTCATTAAAATTGATAAATGAGACAATTCAAATAATTTGGATTAATAGGGCTCCGCAATCTGTCAGATTTTGTCGAATATTAAAAATCGAATTCACCAAGGAAAGTACCGAGCTCATATTATCAGAAAAAGACACTTTAGATGCCCAGATTCTCAACATGCAAATATTTTTGTAAAAATTTAATGAGAAATGTATAAAGTTCTAAACTCGTGTCAATCTTGCCCAATTTGTGGAGCGAAGCCAAAATAATTGCTGGACATCAAACATGTGAACTCGAAAGTTTTCATAGCTAAATCACGTGCCCTTTAATTTGGAATCAGTCCATTACAAGCTTGGATCCGCTTTTTCGAGTTTGTTTTAAAAATCTCATTGTTAGTAGGAGGGTGGTTTTCTTCCTTCTCTTTGGATGGTTCCACAGAATCGAAAAGCCGTTTGGAAAATTTCACTTCAGGTACCTTGGTATATTCACACTCTTTTCTTCAACGTTATAATTGCGATTAAAACTAACTTAACATTACAGATTACATGGTAGCTTAACATTACAGGCCGTGTTAAAAGTTCCCCCATTCACCACTCCCGTCTCGCTCTCTACGTCATTTGTGACGTAGACATCCCGGCCCCCTTGTAATATCAGGATTGCGAATGCTTCAAGGGTGTGGGCAGCTACCGGCCAGTGTCCACCCGAAGATGGTGCGCTGGGCCACGGGGAATCCGTCCAGACTCGCGCGGCAATCTGCCCGTACGACTCGGGGGTATACATCACCGCCCAACACTACGAAGATGGAGGCCGGAGCGTGGAAGCGCTCTTCCGCCAGCCTCAGGTCCGCGAACCGCTGGCACACGCTGTCATGGACGGGCCGAGCGGGTGTCCGGAACTGGAGGGTCGAATCCACCTGGAAGGCGAAGTTAAGCTCGACGTCAGTCTCCACAGCCGACTGGACCCAGATGGACCGTCGGCAAACCGAATCCAGCGGCGAGGGATGCCCGGATACGGCTGACCGTCGTGCAGGGGTCGAGCAGCGCTCGCATGCGAAAAGTTTTCGCGCCAACAACAATGATTATGGTCGCCGTGGGCATCACCAATGTGGATGACAGGTTCAGGAGTCCTGTGAGCGAGGGTGGAGCAACGGAGGGTTTGGACGCTTTAGTGGAGGGGGCGGCTTTCGGCTCCCGCGATGTAGAACGGCGCTCATCGTCGTGCAGCAACGTATGGTGCCGCTGGTGGCACCTCTGGCATCGCCGTCGACTGCGGCAGGACTTGCCCGAATGCTCATGGGCCAAGCAATTCGGGCAGTATTTGTTAATTAGGACCGCTCGGAGCCGCTTCTCGGTAGCTAGTTTGAGGAAACGTTTGCACCTCTTCAAGGGGTGGACTCCTCGGCACACCCGACACCGAAAGGTGGTAGACTCCCGGAAATAGACTCCTAGAAATGAAAAGTTTCGGATTAGCCAAGGAATGAAATAATTGGAAGGAACTGCAAATAGGAGGAGGAAATTATTCGCTACAGGAGGGTAGCAACAAGAGTTTGGTGACGAGTGTAATGGGCGGTTTAAGTAAATTAACTAGCTGTCGAATTCGAATGTCCGTTACATTCCTGGTAGTTGGCGACGTAACTAGTTTCCGTTATCCAGTGCAAGCAGTGCAAACAAGCAGTTCATTTAAGCTCAAGCTACGATCGTGTGAGAGAGAAAGCTTATGCGTAGGCTTTAATAGGTCGGCTGCGCAAGTGCACTTGCAATTGCAATTCACCCCCCATTCTCCTCTTCACCATCGTATAACTTCTATTAAGTCGGATAATATAGATCAGACCATACAACTGTTAGAAGCAATGGAAAATTACCAGCTTTCAAGTTCAACAGGGTTATATATAGGGCAAATATTACAGATATTTCGGCAGAAGCGAGTGCGACAGTTAACTAAGGCGGACGTAGAGTCTAGCCAAAGTGCAAATTTACCTAAAGTCAGATATATCAGCAGAGCTGTACCAATTTGTGCGTGACGGGAAACGAATTTTCGATTCGTCATTAATAATTATTGATTATTATTATTATCAAGTGAAACTATATTTGAGTGGAGTTATTGAGAAATTCAGGTGATATCAATTTATAATTAAGAAAGTGCAAGTGACCTAATACTCTTTTCTGTTAATTCAGCCCCAAAAGCCCCAAAAACCTAGTGCTCTGGCAGCTTAAGGCAAAGGCCAATTGTATTTTCGGAGACGTCCCTCCAATATTAATTGCGTAAGGTCTGGGAGAGAATATACATTTGGTAAAAAAGTACAGTCCAAAAATTAACCGGCCTCGGAATTAACAACTGCGACATATACCTAGCATTGGAATATAGGAATTTTGTGTCGGATGCCAAATCAAGTCGGAATCATGGAAGTTTGATAAATTAAAAGTGGCAACCAGAATCCTCACCATTATGTTTGGTGAACAAGTATTTTTCTGAGATATAAATAAGCCCCACCATTGCTTGTTTTGTTAATTTTTAAGTGCGATTAATTTTGATGATGCATAATTTAATAAGTTCTTTTGAATTCTACATGTAGTTTATCTACAAAATTTTCATTCATCCTAAAATAATTAATTTTACTTTTATATTAATTTTTTTTATATTCTACCAAAACTCAAGTTAACTTATGCATTGGCAAGATTTTACAATGTCGATATCTAACTAATAATTAATTTTCCCCGAGCAACAGGTATAACTCTCATCAGCAAAGCAGCGAACATCCCTGGGCCCACGGAAATTGTATGCTGAGTAAGACTGAGTAAGAATGAATAACCTGTATGTATCTTGATCAATTATGTATTTCTTTTTAAAACCCTGTATTTTGAATATCGAATATTTTTATATCTTGGTTATGCAACCTTTCTTTGAGAGTTAGTTAACGTAATATACATTAGAATGTTTGTATATATTTTTGAATTTGAAATTTGAATAATGGAATAGTTTGAATAAATGATTGTTGTAATGCCCGAAGCTAATTAGAATGGTACATTAATTTGTTTAGGGGACATCCGCAAATTCCTCCTCAGGATTGTCCATAGGTAGGGTGGGTAAAGAATCAGGAGACATGAACGACCATCTAGTTCATGCCAACTTAAACGGGCAGAATCCCAATAGTCTCAATAATTCCCTTCTTGTTTCCCAGTGCACTTATAATTTTTTTCTAGTGTATGTCAGATGTTAAGTAGGAAAGAAAGAACACCCCCCTCATCCGGCGAGCAGCAACGGCAAGCAAAGTGCTCGAAACTTTTCCTACTTACATCCAGGGTCCTATCGTAGTACTGTAACAACTTAGTACCTTACATAAGAAATTGGCGCCCAGTGCGGAGCCCAATAGAAATGGCGCCCAACTAAGAGGCCTAGTCTAGCATAGCCTTACCTAGTTCAAATGGGAATTACAGATAAAATATCATCCACTAAGGAGCCTGGTCTAGCAATGCGAAACTAGCCCAAAGTATAATTCAAACTAAGCAACATAATTAGCAAATAACAGCAGCTAAAGAATTTATAGTGCGAACTGCGATTGCAACTTTAAAATATAAGGGTTGGTCGACCAGTGGAAAAGAATCTCAGTAGTCTTCGCTAGAGATATCCAGATTGAATAGTTGTCATTATTATCATTATTAATCTTTTTTAAGAGTGAAGATGCAGATTTCCTTGGATTAAGAAGTTGATTTTACTATCGAGAGAGATCAATTGACCTGGATGAATCTACATCTACCTCAAAAGCTATCATATTTAGAGTCCGTATAAGGATAGTATTTTGCAAGCCTTGTTAGTTACTTTAGGGTCTTGACCAATCTTCAGCGAACTTACTAAATATGAGCTACAATAGCCATTAGAATATCAATAGGTGATAAACTGTCTCGTATTACCATTTTAATTTTCTTCGGAGCAAAAACAACAAGCGTTTTGAATAGAGCAGCACTAGCTGATAATATCGCTCAAATATCAGACCAGAGTCGCAACACAAATAACTCTAGTATTAGAATTAATCGAGAAGAATCTGCTATTACATCCGATAAAGCAGCCAATATAATTCAGAACTGGCGTCTTAAGTTTGATGGGTCTACATCCGGCATACAGGCAGAAGGTTTTCTTTATCGTGCTCGATCCTTAACTCAGCAAACATTAAACGGCAATTTTTCAATTTTATGCGATCATTTGCATATCTTGTTTATCGATAAAGCTAATGAATGGTTCTGGAGATTCCATCGATCCAATCCAACATACAGCTGGAGAGATTTTTGTAAAGAATTTATGCAGAAATTCGGAACTACCGACACAGATTTAGATGTGTGGGAGCTTATTAATTCTAGGAAACAATCCGAAAAAGAAACATTTGAGGAGTACCAATTCGCAGTGGAACGACTTATAGGACGTCTACACGAAACAGTACCCGAACCTACTTTAGTTCGACTTTTAATACGTAACTGCAAAGCCTCGCTACGTTATGAGCTTATGCAGTTAAGTATTTCTACATTAGCGCACCTACGTCAGGAAATTCGCACACATGAACAGTTCTATAAGCACATTCAGATGCATCCTGTCAGAACAAAATTCGATACACGGGCTGTAGCTGAATTAGAAGGTGGTGAAGTAGATATAGAAGAGGTTTCAGAAATAAAAGATATTAAAATTATTTGTTGGAATTGTGACCGACGCGGCCACAGATTCGACAATTGTTGTGAAACGCCCTCCATATTTTGCTATGGATGCGGAGCTAAAAATATATTCAAGCCCAGATGTCCAAGATGCAATCCCACGGGAAACTGCAAGGTGGATGCGCCAAGCAATACCTCCCTGACGCATCCAAGACATTAATCCCCAACAAAATTAACCAACCTAATGACACTCAACAATTTAGGGAAATAAGCACGCAAACAGAGAGTCATCTGGAGTCCAATTCAATTGATCCGAATACTAATTTGGCATTTTACAAAAGATTAGCAACTTATCAAGCGGCCAGAGAACGTATTTTTGGTGGAGTAGATTTTATTAAATTGCAATCAAAACGCTCAACCATTAGAACTAGAAATTACTGGAGACAAGTTAAGCAATTAAGGAAGAAATTTGTGTCTTCGATCTTTCTTAAGGAGGATAATAGGCTATACACTAATATAGTAATTGAAGGTAAAACATATATAGGATTATTAGATTCAGGTGCTACAATAAGTTGTATTGGCAATGAAGCAGCTGAATATTTTCTTAATAAAACACCAAAACGAAAATGTATTCATTAATGGCTTATATTTTTGCAGGGTCAGTCATAAGTTGACCTTCGCTGATAATGAATCCAAGGTAAACAAAATTTCGACTTGCTTATATTTATAGTTATATTCGCTTTACGTAAGTGTATTGCAATCTCTTTTAAAAGATCCATATGCGACTGAAAATCATCGGACAAGACAAGTAGATCGTCTAGATAAACAAAAACTCTACTTCGAAGATGCGAAGGTATAACTTGGTCCATGAATCGACATAAGGTTTGTGGTGCATTGCATAAACCGAATGGCATTAACTTGTATTGGTAAAGTGGACGATTAGGAATAGTAAATGCTGTGTACTGTCTTGACTTTTTCTCTAATGGTATTTGCCAAAAAGCATTCTTTAAATCTAATCCGGTTATAAACATAGCTGGTGGTAATCGACTCAATATTCCTTCTATGTGAGGTAACGGATATGCGTCCTTACGCGTGTACTTATTTATCTCGCGTGCATCTAAACATAAACGATATTTGTCTCCTCTTTTGACTAAAACGCAATTAATGCTCCATGGACTATCCGATGGTTCTATAATATCTAATGCTAACATTTAGCAGAACATCTTATCGAACTAGAACAGGTTAGACTGGATAAACAGAGACACTGGCCAGTTTCTCCTGCTATCGAAAAGGTCATGTTCGAAGAAGCAGACAGAATGTTAGCATTAGATATTATAGAACCATTAGATATTATGCACCACAAACCTTATGTCGATTCATGGACCAAGTTATACCTTCGCATCTTCGAAGTAGAGTTTTTGTTTATCTAGACGATCTACTTGTCTTGTCCGATGATTTTCAGTCGCATATGGATCTTTTAAAAGAGATTGCAATACACTTACGTAAAGCGAATATAACTATAAATATAAGCAAGTCGAAATTTTGTTTACGCGAAATAAAATACCTTGGATTCATTATCAGCGAAGGTCAACTTATGACTGACCATGCAAAAATATAAGCCATTAATGAATTTCCAATTACGCAATTACGTTTCGAATTACGCAACGGTTAGTTTTCCACTGACAGAATTACTTAAAAAGCGGAAGACGTTCGAATGGACAGACTCAGCTACTGAAGCATTTGAACAATTGAAATGTTCACTGACAACACCGGATTTCACAAAACCTTTTATTTTGCTTTGTGATGCTAGTCTACATGGTCTTGGTTGCGTATTAGCGCAGAAAAACGAAGAAGGAGTTGAGTTACCCATCGCCTTTATGTCTGTTAAACTTACGAAAGCTCAACGAAACTATTCAGTTTCCGAATTGGAATGCCTAGCAGTGCTAAAAGGTATCAAGAAATTCCGTCCATACATAGAAGGTCAAGACTTCGTAGTGATTACTGACCATGCAGCTCTGCAATGGTTGATGAGACAAAAAGATTTGACAGGTCGATTAGCACGCTGGTCTCTACAAGGATTCATCTTTAAGATAGAGCATCTCAAGGGAACCCAAAACGTCGTAGCAGATACGTTGTCCCGACAACACGAGCCCACGGTTGAGGAATTCGAAGAATACGGCCCAATAATTGACTTAAGCTCAGAACAGTTTACTAGCTTAGAATATTTAGATCTTATAAATCGTATCAAAGAAAATCAAGAAAGATTACCCGATCTCAAAGTCGTAGACGGTTATGTGTACAAGAGAACCGAACCATCAACGAAAGAGAACTCAGCAGATTCTTTTAAACTCTGGGCACCCTCTGGTCTTATCTCAGATGTATTAACTCGTGCTCATGACTCCCCAAGCTCATCACATGGAGGCATAGGCAAGACCATTGAGAAATTGAAAAGATATTTGGCCTCGTATGGTATCTCAAGTCAGGGAATACGTTTCTAAATGTGATATTTGTAAACAAACGAAAAGTCCTAATATTGTTTTAAAACCACCATTAGGGAAACCTATGCAGTCGGAGAGACCATTTCAGAAATTATACATGGATTTGTTAGGTCCATATCCTAGAACAAAAGCAGGACACATTGGTCTTTTGATCATTGTTGATCACCATACCAAAGTTTCACTTCCTGTCTCCCTTAAAAAGATTTACATCACCAAACATTTGCAAGTACCTTGAACAGCATATTTTTTACACCTTCGGAGTGCCCGAATGTATATTAACCGATAACGGATCACAGTTTCGATCTGGCTATTTTGAATCATTCTTAACGAGATTTTCAATTAAACACATTTGTACAGCAATTTATTCTCCACAAGTAAACGCAAGTGAGAGATTAAATCGAAGCGTTTTAGCAGCAGTACGAGCCTATATAGGGCAAGATCATACCGGCTGGGACTTAAAACTTAATGAGATAAATGGGGCACTAAGATCGAGCATTCATTCGGCTACTGGCTTTTTGCCATATTTCCTAACTCTCGGCCAAAATATGATTCTAAACGGCAAAGACTATGATCTGCTTCGAAAATTAAACTCATTAATTGACGATGTCAGAATTGATTATCCAAATGCCATACAGATCACAAGGGTCAAAGCAAAAGAAAATATTGTTAAAATGAATGAACAGAATGCTCGAAGATATAATTTGCGTACCCGCAGCTCTCAGTTGAAAGTCAACGACCAGGTTTATGCTCGCAACTTCGCCCAAAGCAACGCTAGCAAACGTTTCAGTCGTAAATTAGACCTCGTATTTATTAAGGGTGTGGTTCGAAAGAAAATTAGTCCGATTTATTATGAAATATCTAATTTAGAAGGCAAGTCACTTGGAGTATACCATTTGAAAGACTTACAGCCTAGGAAATAACCTTCTTTTCAGATAATGACCCCTTTCAATAGGTAGTGCCATTACCTGCGTTGTAATGGGCGGTTTAAGTAAATTAACTAGCTGTCGAATTCGAATGTCCGTTACATTCCTGGTAGTTGGCGACGTAACTAGTTTCCGTTACCCAGTGCAAGCAGTGCAAACAAGCAGTTCATTTAAGCTCAAGCTACGATCGTGTGAGAGAGAAAGCTTATGCCTAGGCTTTAATTGGTCGGCTGCGCAAGTGCACTTGCAATTGCAATTCACCCCCCATTCTCCTCTTCACCATCGTATAACTTCTATTAAGTCGGATAATATAGATCAGACCATACAACTGTTAGAAGTAATGGAAAATTACCAGCTTTCAAGTTCAACAGGGTTATATATAGGGCAAATACAGATATTTCGGCAGAAGCGAGTGCGATAGTTAACTAAGGCGGACGTAGAGTCTAGCCAAAGTGCAAGTAACCTAAAGTCAGATATATCAGCAGAGCTGTACCAATTTGTGCGTGACGGGAAACGAATTTTCGATTCGTCATTAATAATTATTGATTATTATTATTATCAAGTGAAACTATATTTGTGTGGAGTTATTGAAAAATTCAGGTGATATCAATTTATAATTAAGACAGTGCAAGTGACCTAATACTCTTTTCTGTTAATTCAGCCCCAAAAGCCCCAAAAACCTAGTGCTCTGGCAGCTTAAGGCAAAGGCCAATTTTATTTTCGGAGACGTCCCTCCAATATTAATTGCGTAAGGTCTGGGAGAGAATATACATTTGGGAAAAAAGTACAGTCCGTAAAAGAAAACCGGCCCAAACGCAGGATAAAAATAGAAGTCGCAGTCCAGCCACTCTCACTGACTGCTTCTTACTCGCTATATATTATTCGTTTTGGTAATATCCAAAAATTAACCGGCCTCGGAATTAACAACTACAACATATACCTAGCATTGGAATATAGGAATTTTGTGTCGGATGCCAAATCAAGTCGGAATCTTGGAAGTTTGATAAATTAAAAGTGGCAACCAGAATCCTCACCATTATGTTTGGTGAACAAGTATTTTTCTGAGATATAAATAAGCCCCACCATTGCTTGTTTTGTTAATTTTTAAGTGCGATTAATTTTGATGATACATAATTTAATAAGTTCTTTTGAATTCTACATGTAGTTTATCTACAAAATTTTCATTCATCCTAAAATAATTAATTTTACTTTTATATTAATTTTTTTATATTCTACCAAAACTCAAGTCAACTTATGCATTGGCAAGATTTAATAATGTCGATATCTAACTAATAATTAATTTTCCCCGAGCAACAGGTATAACTCTCATCAGCAAAGCAGCGAACCTCCCTGGGCCCACGGAAATTGTATGCTGAGTAAGACTGAGTAAGAATGAATAACCTGTATGTATCTTGATCAATTATGTATTTCTTTATAAAACCCTGTATTTTGAATATCGAATATTTTTATATCTTGGTTATGCAACCTTTCTTTGAGAGTTAGTTAACGTAATATACATTAGAATGTTTGTATATATTTTTGAATTTGAAATTTGAATAATGGAATAGTTTGAATAAATGATTGTTGTAATGCCCGAAGCTAATTAGAATGGTACATTAATTTGTTTAGGGGACATCCACAAATTCCTCCTCAGGATTGTCCATAGGTAGGGTGGGTAAAGAATCAGGAGACATGAACGACCATCTAGTTCATGCCAACTTAAACGGGCAGAATCCCAATAGTCTCAATAATTCCCTTCTTGTTTCCCAGTGCACTTATAATTTTTTTCTAGTGTATGTCAGATGTTAAGTAGGAAAGAAAGAACACCCCCCTCATCCGGCGAGCAGCAACGGCAAGCATAGTGCACGAAACTTTTCCTACTTACATCCAGGGTCCTATCGTAGTACTGTAACAACTTAGTACCCATATAGGACATTACGCGGGCCTTCGGTTTGGACCTCGCGTGGTCAGCAAGTCGACCACGCGAACTCGCTCGTCGGCGCCAGGATGAACCGCCTGGATTCGACCGAGCCGCCACTCGTTAGGTGGCAAGTTGTCCTCCTTAACGACAACCATGTCGTTGATCTGGAGGTCTCTCATGGGTCGTTGCCATTTGTGCCTCTTGTGCATCTCCTTCAGATACTCCTGCTTCCAGCGCAGGCAAAGTTGCTGGTTAAGAGCCTTAAGGCGCCGCCATCGGTTGTGGATGGACTCGGCGAGCTGAGGGATTTCAGCTTCAGGAGCTGACAGGAGAGGCGCTCCGATCAGGAAATGACCGAGTGTCAGTGAGATGTAGGATCATCTGATAAAGGAGCCAGTGGCCTAGAATTTAGGCAAGCCTCGACTTTTGTCAACAGCGTTGACAGCTCCTCGAAGGTGAATCGAGTGCCGGAAGCGGATTTACGGAGCAAAGTCTTAAAACTTTTGACTCCAGCTTCCCATAAGCCACCCATATGCGGTGCTCCGGGCAGAATGAAACGCCAGTCCAGCTTATGGTGGCTGTACAGAATTGAGGCTGCGGATGCTACTGACTCCAGAAACTTTTTGGAGAGAAGTTTCTCGGTGACATGCGGACATCCCCGACGACCTATAAACCGCGCCAACGCGGCCAGGAATTTCTCAGTCGTCAGGTCGGATGTGGATTCCAAGTGGATAACCTTGGTGCTAAAACACACAAACACACACAGGTTATGTGTTATCTTCGCTACTCTATTTGCCATGAATGTGGTCCATCTGCATGGAGGTTTCTAAAGCCATGACAACACAATGGTGGAGTCTGTCCACAGATGCAAATCTGGATTGTCTACCGGTATGTAAGGGAGAACTGCAGCAGTCATCTCAGCCAAGAGGACTGCTTCACACAATTCTAATCGAGGTAGGGAAACGGTTTTCACTGGAGCCACTCTTTTTTTTAAGGAGATTCGTGAAGCTGTGATTCCCTATCACAGCTCGAACGTACAGCGCTGCACCATACGCTCGCTCGGATGCATCACAGAACCCGTGATGCTCAATGTGGACCTCTGGTTGACATTGTACCCATCTGGGAATACGGATTTCGTTGAGTGACTGGTAATTGGTCACAAAGTGGCTCCACTGTTGGTCAAAATCGGACGGAAGTGGATCATCCCAACGGAGCTCACGTAGCCACAAAGTTTGCATATACATCTTGGCACGAACAATGAATGGAGATAACCAGCCTGCTGGATCGAACAATTTAGAAATTTGGGACAAAACCTCGCGCTTCGAGTAGGAGGATTTTTGCTCCAGTGGAGAAGGAACGAAGAAAAATTCGTCAGTCGTGGCTCTCTATCGAATCCCCAGCGTCTTGGTTACGCTAGCGTCATCGATTTCGAGAAACTCGGAGTTCAACAGGTGGCCTGAACTCCTTAAGATTGGCCGTCCACTTTCGTAGGGGGAACCCAGCGGACTCCATCGCACATGACAGCTCTTTAATGGCATCACAGGCCTCGTGTTGCGTGTGGGCACCAGCTAGTACGTCATCCACGTACATGAAACTGCGTATAACTTCACCAGCTCGAGGATATTGTGATTCCACATCGCTTGCTAGCTGTTGGAGGACTCGAATCGCAAAGAAGGGGGCACAATTTACTCCAAATGTGACGGTTTTTAGCTCAAAATCGCTTAATTCGCCATTTGGTGTGCGGAACAAGATTCGCTGAAACGAAGTGTGTCGATGGTCAACAAGAATCTGCCGATACATCTTGGTAATATCGGCTTTGAAAACAAATCGGAAGTATCGCCACTTAAGTAGTTGCATGGTTAGGTCGGATTGGAGGACCGGCCCTGTATGCAAGACATCATTGAGGCTCTGCCCATTAGTGGAGGAACTGGAGGCGTTGAACACAACGCGAACTTTAGTAGTGGTGCTTTCTGGCTTAAACACCACTTGATGTGGAAGGTAAAATACAGAGCTACCGTCTGCAGGACTAACCTAACATGACCAAGGTCTATGTACTCTTGGATCACCGAGTTATACTGCGCCATGAGTTCTGGATTCTTGCTCAGTCGGCTCTCGTTCCGAAGGAACTGAGCCAATGCACCTGACCTGGAATGACCCAGCTGGATGTTGCTAGGCTCTCGGAATGGAAGACTGACGACATATCGTCCCAAAGTGTCCCTTTTGGTGGTTCGGACGAAGTTCTCCTCACAATCGGAATCGGACTCTTTCATTCTCCTCACAGGGAGATCCTCCCCCTCCCAAAATTTTGTGAGAAGTTTATCTAATTGGCTCTCTGGGGGATGCACGACTCGAGTGGAAAACGAGGAGTAAGTACCCACCCGAATATGGTCTCTTCCCCAAGAAGGGTGCCACAAATGTTGGTTTCTTTGCCTTTCAAGGAAATTGCCGAAAGCACGTCAGACCCGAGCAGTAAATCTATTTGGGCACTGTGACGGAAATTCGGATCGGCAAGAGGCAAGTTGGGCAGGTTCTCTAAGGCACTCTCGCTAATGCTATGCGTCGGAAGATTGCCTGCCAAATACGGTAAGACATAGGCGGACGTGGGCACTCGCCGTTCTGGCATCAATGGAGAACCTATGACGAGCTGAGAAAGCTTATGGGCTTGAGCGGGAGTCGACATGGTCAGACCAGATATGTGGGCAGTCACTGTTTTGAAGGGAAGTTTTATTTGATTGAAAAGTCGCTCCGTTGTGAAACTCCCCTTCAGATCCTGGATCAATCAAAGCACGAGCCCTATAGGATATACCCTGATGAGGCACGGTAACCATGGCGGTTCCCAAAAGGACCCGCTTCGCACTTGATGCAAAATAACTTTGCGTGCGAATAGGTGGGTCTGCCGCAAAGTTTGAACCAACGTTGGCTTGATTGCCCCTGGCGTTTGAGTTGGTTAGCGCTGGCACTGGCGCAACGTTACCACGATGAAGCAGGGTGTTGTGTCGACCGTTGCACGTGAAGCAATTATGTGCACTTGGACACTATGCGAAAATTAGAGATAGGAACCTAAATATAGAAACCGATTTACTAGAGGTTTTTAAGAGTGAACAAAGTAGCTCACCTCAACGCGCATTAGATCTGGCTACTATCAATACTTGGATATAGCGGGAGAAAATTTCCCAATCCAAGGAAAGAGTAGAGTAGCCATTGGCTTCATCCTTACAGTACCTAGCATATGCTGTTTTACAAACGCAGCAGGTACTTTTTGCTTTTATCTGTTAAAATCAATAAAGTGTATCAGTCAAGATAGGACAATTAGTCCAAATACACATGACAAGCACGTTGATATAATTCAAACCACTCTTCAGCAAATTCGTTTGCTATTGAAAAAACATTTTGATTCCCTTACAGAAGATCATAAGTGTGCCGCCAAAGCATTCGCTATAGATTAGGGGGTAGAGACAAATCTGTCTCAGCATTGGCAAAACACAATATTCAGTTCGCCAGAGTATCTGACCTAGATACAACGATAGTTCTCAACGAAGATAACGAAAATAACCGGAAGAACATAAATTTTACAATGGCGGAAAAAATAGCTGCCGATAGGGAATATGTGAGACAAGTTATGTCTTTAGTCCCTGAGTTTGATGGTCAAAAGACCTCACTCACCCGTTTCGTTAGGGCATTAAAGTTGGTCGAACGAACTAAAGGAGACCAGGAGGATTTGGCCATTGAAGCCATAAAGTCCAAGATCACCGGCTCCATTGCCCACAAAGTCCAAAACGAGACTACAATAATATGCATAATAGAAAAACTTAAATATAACGTTAAAGGTGAATCAACCGACGTTATAATAGCAAAACTTATGAACGCCCAACAAAAGGGTAAAACAGCTTCAGAGTATGCTATGGAGCTTGACAATTTGCGGAAGCAACTTGAAGCCGCTTTCATTGACCGTGGTTTAGATCCCGACAACGCTGAGGAATTCGCCACAAAAGAAGCTATGGAGGCGCTAATCCTCCAATGTCAGCACGAGCGAGTTCGTACTATATAGGAAGCTGGACACTTTAGTCGTTTTAGTGATGCTATGGGTAAATATATCCGTCTCATGACCCAAACGACTGGGAGTCCCAGTACCATATTGTACCAGCGTGGGAGAAATAATAGAGGCAGGTATTACTCTAACTACCAACGTGGTAGAGGCAACAGCCAGGGTAACTACAATGCCGACTATAAACCCAATAATTACCGGTCAAACAGAGGACAGTCCCACAGCAGGGGACAGTCCTATTATCAAAATAATAATACTAATGCTAGAAGAAACATACCTGGCAGAAATATTCGCGTATCCCACAATGACACGGGAAACACGCAAAACCCTTTATATACAGAAGAGTAAGCACAAAACATGTGCATACAATTAATTTTAATCTCAATATATTTGTTTCAAAATAAAAAATTAACATTTTTAATCGACACTGGTGCAGATATTTCAATTCTCAAAGAAGATTCAGATGTTCTATATGACATCGACACGAATCACAAAATTAACATTCAAGGCATTGGTAAAGGAGCATAAAGTCCAAAGGCCAAGCATCCTTAGAGATTCAAACCTCTAAATACATAATCCCACACGACTTTCATGTTGTACAGTCTGATTTTTCAATACCAAGTGATGGTATAATTGGCATTGATTTCATCAAAAGATTCAACTGCCATATCGACTGCAAAGCGTCTGAAGACTGGTTAATACTGAGACCAGATAATTTAAAATTTCCTATTTATGTTCCAATAACATACAATTCTGGTAACACCGCAATTTTCATACCAGCAAGATCCCAAGTAGTCCGACAAATTAATCTCATATTAAGTGAAGACGTTGTGTTGATTCCCAATCAGGAAATTCAACCAGGTATTTTCGTTGCAAATACATGAGCAACAAATGGAAATACAGTTGTCCGTTTGCTAAACGCAACCAATTCTGACAAAATAATAGAAATAAACACTTTAAAGTCAGAACCATTTTCGAACTACGATGTAATTCCAACCACTCCTAAAGCTATTGAAAATATGGTAATGTCCCAGCTAACTAAAAATTTTCCGCTCCAATTTAAAGAACAATTAACCCAATTATGCACCAGATATAGTGATGTATTCGGACTTGAGACCGAATCAATCACAACAAATAATTTTTACAAACAAAAATTGAGATTAAAAGACGAAGAACCGGTATATATCAAAAACTACCGGAGCCCGCATAGTCAAAAGGAAGAAATTCAAAAGCAGGTTGTAAAACTAATAATCAACAATATAGTTGAACCATCTGTGTCTGAGTATAATAGCCCTCTGCTAATTGTTCCGAAAAAATCATTACCTGGCTCAGAAGATAAGAAATGGCGATTAGTTATTGACTATCGTCAGATCAATAAAAAATTATTGGCTGACAAATTTCCTCTTCCTCAAATTGAGGACATACTAGACCAACTAGGTCGAGCTAAATACTTTTCATGTCTTGACATAATGTCAGGCTTCCACCAAATCGAACTTGAAGAAAGTTCAAGAAATATAATGTCATTTTCAACGAGCAACGGCTCATATCGCTTCACGCGATTACCATTTGGTCTAAAAATAGCGCCTAATTCATTTCAGAGAATGATGACTATCGCATTCTCGGGACTAGATCCGTCCCAAGCATTCCTTTATATGGATGATTTAATAGTTAACGATGTCTTCAATAAATGTCGGAAACACAACCTTAAATTACATCCAGAAAAATGTTCATTTCTTAAGCGCGAAGTGACTTTTCTAGGTCATAAGTGCACAGATAAAGGAATTTTACCTGATGACACAAAATATAATGTCATTAAGAATTATCCAGTCCCACACTATGCGGACAGCGCTAGACGATTCATTGCATTTTGCAACTATTATAGACGTTTTATTAAAAATTTCGCCGACTATTCCCGGCACATAACTCGATTATGTAAAAAGAATGTTCCCTTTGAGTGGACAGTTGAATGCCAAAATGCATTCCAATATCTTAAAGAAAATTTAATGCGGCCAACTATATTACAATATCCTGCTTTTAGCAAAGAATTTTGCATAATCACAGATGCAAGCAAACAAGCGTGTGGAGCGGTTTTAACCCAAAACCAAGACGGACTCCAACTTCCAATCGCTTATGCATCGTTCATTCACCAAAGGTGAAAGTAATAAGAGCACAACGGAACAAGAGCTAGCAGCCCTTCATTGGGCCATTACACATTTTCGACCATATATTTATGGCAAACATTTTACAATAAAAACAGATCACAGACCATTGACATATTTATTTTCCATGGTAAGACCTAGCTCAAAATTGACTCGCATGCGGCTTGAACTGGAAGAATACGACTTCACAGTTGAGTATCTAAAGGGAAAAGACAATTTCGTGCCCTATCTCGGATAACAATAACCGAGTTAAAAGATATTCAAAATAAAGTCCTGAAAGTCACTACCAGGCAACAATACAGACAAAATAAATCCTGCGCAGGAAAAGAAAAAGAGACTTTGCCAAGGCAAAGTACTCCAAATGCTTCTATGCCCAACGTTTACCAAGTTATAAATAATGACGAGGTACGAAAAGTAGTGGCCTTGCATATAACAAATAAATTGTGTTACTTGAAACACGGAAATAAAGTTATTGCAAGAATTGATATTGGCGACCTATATACTAATGAAAAACTTGACTTAGGTCAGTTCTTTCAAAGGCTTGAAAAGCAAGCCGGTATACTAAAAATAAGCCATATCAAAATGGCACCGTGGGAAAAGATTTTTGAATTTATTTCAATAGATACTTTTAAAGAAATGGGCAATGATACATTGAAATCATTAAGAGTAGCGCTACTCAACCCGGTGATCATAATAAATAATGAAAAAGAAAAAGAAGCAATTTTGTCTGAAAATCATGATAATCCAATACAAGGAGGTCATAATGGCATAACAAAAATATTAATAATGAAGCAAGCAAGTCGTCCCTGCCGACATTGAGTATACCCTGTACCTACTAGTTATTATATTAAATAAAGTCAAACATTCTCGAAATAGCGATTAATTTCATAAAAAAATTTTCTTTAGCATGCCGCAACAGCGCAACGCATGCTATCTCGCTCACTCTTTCCAGCTATTGTCGCCTTGGCAATTCAGTTCAAAATGCACATTCGTATATCTCCGATACTTATTGTCCGATTACAACTAAAATTGGTCAGATGATGCATATTAGCCACATTATTAGGTGTGCCAAATAAGAATGTGATTCCTTAAAAACTGCTCTAATAATTAGTTTTTTCTGAATTGTGGGGCGGAAGTGGGCGTGGCAAAAATTTTAAACTCTCTTGATCTGCGTAGTCACTAGACAAATGATCGAACAACCTCAACATCGCAATCAATTCAAAACAAAATTCCCCTTTACATGCAACAGCAGCGAACGCATGCTATCTCGCTCTTTCTTATCTGCCAATGCCGCCTTGGCATTTCAGTACAAAATGGCCCAGTTTGGGTATATAATTAAGTGTACCAAGTAGGAGTACGATATCTTGAAGGCAGCCCTAGCAATCGTTTTTTTTTAACTTTTACCCTATGGGTACAGGGTATAAAAAAAGAGTAAGAACTTAAATACACTACAGGTGTGCGGAACAAGATTCGCTGAAACGGAGTGTGTCGATGATCAACAAGGACCTGCCGATACATCTTGGTAATATCGGCGTTGAAAATAAATCGGAAGTATCGCCACTTAAGTAGTTGCATGGTTAGGTCGGATTGGAGGACCGGCCCTGTATGCAAGACATCATTGAGGCTCTGCCCATTAGTGGAGGAACTGGAGGCGTTGAACACAACGCGAACTTTAGTAGTGGTGCTTACTGGCTTAAACACCACTTGATGTGGAAGGTAAAATACAGAGCTACCGTCTGCAGGACTAACCTAACATGACCAAGGTCTATGTACTCTTGGATCACCGAGTTATACTGCGCCATGAGTTCTGGATTCTTGCTCAGTCGGCTCTCGTTCCGAAGGAACTGAGCCAATGCACCTGACCTGGAATGACCCAGCTGGATGTTGCTAGGCTCTCGGAATGGAAGACTGACGATATATCGTCCCAAAGTGTCCCTTTTGGTGGTTCGGACGAAGTTCTCCTCACAATCGGAATCGGACTCTTTCATTCTCCTCACAGGGAGATCCTCCCCCTCCCAAAATTTTGTGAGAAGTTTATCTAATTGGCTCTCTGGGGGATGCACGACTCGAGTGGAAAACGAGGAGTAAGTACCCACCCGAATATGGTCTCTTCCCCAAGAAGGGTGCCACAAATGTTGGTTTCTTTGCCTTTCAAGGAAATTGCCGGAAGCACGTCAGACTCGAGCAGTAAATCTATTTGGGCACTGTGACGGAAATTCGGATCGGCAAGAGGCAATTTGGGCAGGTTCTCTAAGGCACTCTCGCTAATGCTATGCGTCGGAAGATTGCCTGCCAAATACGGTAAGACATAGGCGGACGTGGGCACTCGCCGTTCTGGCATCAATGGAGAACCTATGACGAGCTGAGAAAGCTTATGGGCTTGAGCGGGAGTCGACATGGTCAGACCAGATATGTGGGCAGTCACTGTTTTGAAGGGAAGTTTTATTTGATTGAAAAGTCGCTCCGTTGTGAAACTCCCTTCAGATCCTGGATCAATCAAAGCACGAGCCCTATAGGATATACCCTGATGAGGCACGGTAACCATGGCGGTTCCCAAAAGGACCCACTTCGCACTTGATGCAAAATAACTTTGCGTGCGAATAGGTGGGTCTGCCGCAAAGTTTGAACCAACGTTGGCTTGATTGCCCCTGGCGTTTGAGTTGCTTAGCGCTGGCACTGGCGCAACGTTACCACGATGAAGCAGGGTGTTGTGTCGACCGTTGCACGTGAAGCAATTATGTGCACTTGGACACTATGCTGTCCCAAGTGGATGTGTCGACGCCGTGGAGATTGAATGCCAGCAAACACCCTTGGAACGTGTTTAGCATAGTTCTCAGCGATGTAACGGACTCGGTAGAAATGGGCATTAAACCGAACAGGACTTTGAGCTGACTGGAGTCGCGGATTCTCAAACCGCTCACAGAGGGCTCCCCAAGCTGATTCAAATCCATCATTAGTAAGTGGAGATTTAGCCACTAGAGCCTTGGCATCACCTCTTGTTTTAGAATTCAAATGGAATAACCTTTCAACAGGTGTTAACCGCGGATTGTCTATATAGACAGCGATCAAAAGTTCTCGAAATGTGGGCCAACGCAAAAAGTCGCCGCTAAAGATTTCTGTATCACATGGCGGAAGATTACAGCCTCTCGAAGCAACGCTAGGAACTGGCAGCTGCACTGGCATGGATGCCTTGTCAATGGACTCAGTAAGTAGAGACGCGCAACGTTCATAAACATCATAACAGCAAGCATATTTTGCTTCTAGGGTCGAAATATCTGCAGCGTCACCATCTTGCCGAATACTTTTAACACCGAACATACTCTTGTTCGGCTGTTGCCCATAAGGAGCGAATGTGATCCTGTCGGATCTATGAACTCAGCCAAGGCCATGGTGGATACTCGAATACGTCGTTGCGTTTCAGAACGAGTAGAAACAGAAGGTGTCGATACTGTGATGTGCGGAACTAGCTGCACAGTTTCGGGGCTAGATGGGCTTGACACTCGGGAACTTTTCGGAGACGACAATCTGGGGTCAGATGAAGCTCGTTGAATGCCGCGGGTCTGAGACTTGACTCACCACTAGAAGTACTTGGATGACGTTTAATAGTCGCAGGAGATGCGAGACCTCTTGGTTTTGATGTTGGGGTCGCAGGCGATGCAGAACGTGGAGGAATAGTGAGCCGAGTTGACTTAGCGCTCGTCTTGGGTTGCTCGATTGGCATAATCTACTTCGCGTTTGTTTTGACCGTTGCTAGACGTAGCAGTGTCGCAACGACAACAGTAATTTGAAAATTGAAAAATGTAGAAAGAAATGTGGGAATTTTCGAAACAATTGAACCTTTGTTAAGTGTAGGAATTTTCGAAGCACTTAAGACATGAATCGAATTAAAAATAAACTTGTATCGAATGTAAGAACCTTCGCTGTAAATGAAAAACTTGTGTACGTAAACAATTGGGAACTTTGTTGAATTTAGGGAATTTCGAATCAATTGGGACTTTTATTCGTTGATGTAAGAATTTTCGAAATGTGGAACTTTGTTGATGTAGGAATTTTCGAAATGTGGACTGTATATTTTATTGACACAATTATAGTTGAATGTAAATCAATAAATCGGGTTTACACAAACGCACATAATAATTTTACTGGTGATTATCTGGTCGAAAAAAAAGATAGACGGCTACGTGTTGTTGTTTGCGCAAGAAGAGAAAAAAAAATTGCAAAAAAATGTAAACTGTATGTTATATTTCTTCCGATGTTCACTTGAAATACACCGTCAATAAACTTCAATGTCACTTATACAAAGATTAGACACAAAATTTTTTTTAGGAAAAAAATAGGCAAATCTCACAGGACAAAACGACTCAGCTGTACCATTGGAGACGGTTTCACAAAATTTTCTTTATGCGCGAAATTTAACTTTAAGGAACAAATGGAAATGGAAGCAAAAAATCCGGAATTAGTTCACTGAATCAGAAAAATTCTTTTTTTTTGTTAAATGATATATTTTTTTTAAAAAAAAAATAATAATTATGAAAATGCGTTTGAATAAATTAAATGTAGGAGAAATTATATATTTATTTAGGATTTATATGTGGGTATGTGATGTGTGTGTAAATATATTATGTAAGTATTATGTATTATGTAAGAATGTATGAAATGTATTTATTATATGTGTGGAATGTGTTTATGGAATATTATAATATATTATGGAATGTAAAATATATTTATTATGGATGGAACGTAAAAAATATATTTGTGTATTGAATGTGCAAAATATTTATATTCACTTTAATGTTTCTTTTTAGTTTGTTAAAGCGTCACACTGCACAATTTTCTCGCGGAGTAGTGTTCACCTCACTTGCTATAAATTGGAAACGGCGACACACGGTAAGTATAATATTAATGCATTAATATCTGGTATGTAGATATGTATGTATGTATGGAAGTACCTTATGTACTCAGTTATGTATGCACATACGTTACATATGTGTGAACAGTTGATGTAAGAGGAAAAAAAAATGATCATAGAACTGTTCATACGTACACTTGCATATGTACATACATAACTGTGATTGGAAAAAAGATGGCTGCGTTGGAAAGCAGTACAAAGTTCAGGAAAAATGGAGGAGAAAGAAAAAATGACCTTATGTCATTTAATAAGTGTAAATGAACTGCTGCCTGATTTAACACCTTATGTAATAAATCATCCAGACGGACAACATTTACACTGCCATCTTATGTGGACTTTAAATTAAACTTTCACTTAACTTTATTTGCAGCGCCAAAGAAAAATCCACCAATGCGAGCTGGGCGTCAGTAGATCAGACTGATCTTTGGAAAACTTCCTTTTTTGATGAGATCCGGCTCGAAGGACAAAAATGTTAGTAGGAGGGTGATTTTCTTCCTTCTCTTTGGTTGGTTCCACAGAATCAAAAAGCCGCTTGGAAATTTCACTTCAGGTATATTGTTATATTCACACTCTTTTCTTCAACGTTATAATTGCGATTAAAACTAACTTAACATTACAGATTACATGGTAGCTTAACATTACAGGCCGTGGTGAAAGCTCCCCCATTCACCACACCTGTCTCGCTCTCTACGTCATTTGTGACGTAGACAAGGACGCCGACAAGATTAAATTAAAAGCATGAAAAAATTTGTTATAGTTAAAAATGATGAAACAAATGGGATTATATGTAGACAAACCTCTTTCAAATGGCAGTGTCATCAATTCTTGATTTTGACTGTGATATTTTAAAAAGCTTTCAGACTCAGCTAAGTTCAAAGGTTTTTGTGCTAAAGTTTTTGTGGCATATCAGGAAAAGTATCCTTGGTAACCCATGTGGCCCACTGTTCACAAAGTCTTAGTACATGGGCACCAAATAATGGACACTTGTATAGTTCCCGTAGGCTGCCTTGGGGAACATGCATCGGAATCCCGAAATAAAGCGCGACAGAAGAGCCCACTCAAGAAAATGTAGTCGACTAGATAACATCACAGACGTCTGCAATAGATTAATGGATCCGTTTTTGTCTAGTATATACTTAAAGCAGCGACCAAACTCAATAAAAAAAACGATGACAAAAGATGTAGTATCTTTGTTAATGGGACCACATTTTGAAATGCAGTTTAGCAATAATGATCCAGATTCTGACCAACATTCATCAGATGAAGATTATGAAGAACAGGACTAGATTGTTGCTTCAGAAGATGAATATTTTGAACTTCAAGAGAACTGAGTAATTTTTATAACATAACAGAACTTATTTATGTATCATTTTTTTAAGAAGGACTAGGAAGCACTAATCACCAGACCTGGAAGATAACTACCAAACTCAATGAATTTCTATAAAACTTTTGTTTGTGGTGGGGCGAAGCTTTCCGATTGGGTGGAGCCCAATTCTTATTACCCAGAGTAGTTGTGGATGATGGAGATAATTAAAACGCGCGTTAATTCGAATTAAAACACAGGCCAGCTTTATTTATGCAAAAGTACAATACAATTTCATATACGGCGTTAACGAATAGAAGTTGTTTGTAAAACTAAGAGTCCAAGAAAGATATCGGGATACGATGGTAGTTGCCGGGGATGAAAAAACCAACTTGCCAAGGTGGAGTTTTTCATAGAACTTAGCTTAGTAATTATACTAGTGTGCCCGTTCGGGGAGAGTGGCAAAAGCCCTCTTCATTCCCCTGCTGGTCACCCTTTCTGGCGTGAACATACCGCCCCCCTTGCAACAAGTTGCAATAGCCCGGGTGGACTGGTAGGGATGGGTAGCAGCAACGTTCTGGAGCGCCGAACTAAAGGAGTTCCGCCCGAACTGGACACGTAATTGGATTTGATGACCTCAGGATAGAGGTATGCTTCGTGGGCGCTCGGAGTGCGCATTTAGAGTTAACCGAGCCCCGTTGCGGCAGAGTCCTCGGTGAAAGAGGGGGAGCACATCGACGCGCTACGGAAGCCGTGGGATGGATTGTATTATTACATGTGCCGGTTTGCATTAGTTTGGAAGTTAGTTTTGAATAAATAGATTTTCACAGTTTTAGTGTTCACTTAAAACATTCTTTATTTAAATCTTGATGTATTCAGTTAGAGTTCTCTTTTCATAATCATTGTGTAGTTGCTTCGAGTTCTCTTTTCATAATAATTCTTAAATCTATAACCATGGTTCATTACAGCTAAGACCGCGGAGCTGCGCTGCCAGTGACGCCGGCAGAGGAGTGGTCTGCTTATACATAAATGTTTACATAAGCATATTTAGAATGTGCCGCCACAGCGGGAGAGTGAGGATGTATCATGTTACTTGGTGACAAAGTGGTCGCGCATGTAACATATGCCGACTCAGCAATGTCCAGTACTATGCACTCGTGTGTGGTCGAGATTCTTAAGTGGCATTGCACTTGAATATTGTATACATAAACATTATAACAAAATGTTACAATATGTTTGTAATAATATTATTTATTGCATACAGTGGTCATTCATTGTTATTGAACATGCTACATCCCCCTCCTTTAGAAAAATAACGTAATTCTATGGAGTTATTTTAAAATGTGATTATATTTAACTTATTTATAAATAATTAATTTTTTTTTTTAAATTTCTTGTGTTTTTTTTTTTTAAAGTTTGATAAAATATAGTAGAAAAATTTTCATAAAATGTTGATATTTGATTAAAAAAAAATATATATATATAGTAATATATCCGCCTCCCCATATAATACCACTCTTATTACTTTATTATAAACAATTCACCCCATCTTTAAATTGCTAATTCAGCAAATCTTGACCCTCTTTTTATTTTGTTATAAACAATTCACCCCATCCAGTTCCCACGCGTAAAAATGCAAGCTAAGCAAATCTTGACCCCTTTTTATATTATAAACAATTGACCCCATCTAACTCATACGCGCAGCTGCAGCGTCCAAAACAAGAAGATCACTTTACACCCTTTTCGTGGGAAATCATTATCCAAAACATATCTTCGAAGTGACCAATCAGAATTGATCAGGCCAATTTAGCCAACTCCCAAAAATCACACCACCCCCGAAAAATCTCCTATAAATAATCTTAGAACTTTAAGACATTAGTTTAGTTCTTCTTTACACTCGATACGCGAACAGTTCAGTTCTTCCTTACGCGAACAGTTCAGTTCTTGATACGCGAACACTTCTGTTAGAGTTTAGTTCTCCTTTACATTTTTGATTCCTTTTTATATTTAACACACAAGCAGTTAGTTCAGCATTAAGTGCACGTTAATATAAGTATTCTTTGTAAAAGAACAACTCCGTTGAAATTAAATAAAGACATTTTTTTTTATCAACGTTAAACAAAAATATAAAATTGGCGCAGTCGGTAGGATAAAACAAAAAGTTAAAGTGCAGTGCAAAACTTGTGTTTTCAACCAAGACTTTTTGTGCTAAGGTTTCAAACCTGAGTTAAATACCAGGACCTTTGTACCGATAAAAACTGGAAATATACCAGAAGACACTAAACAACCTGTTTTATCCGCAGAAGAATCTTCGTGCCAGAAGACACGAGATATACATAAGTTAAAACCAAAAAAATTTAATAATACAAAAATTCAACAAATCTAAAAAAAAAAAAAAAAAAAGAAATTCACAAGAAAAAAAATAATAAGAAACAAATACAAAACAAAAATTCTATATAAAAAAAAAAAGTCAACGAACAAATAATAAAACAAGTCTTCAAAGTAAATAATGGTTCATCCACCACTCACCGAATCTAGTATGGCGGAAGCTGTCCGCCAACTTGGAAGTGTTAAAAAATTCAACGGCAATCCCGATGCACTATTCACCTTTATTAATCGTATTGACTACATACTCTCCATGTATTTTACTGATGATACCCGTCAACAACATGTGATGCTTGGGTTCATTGATCGCAGTATCAGCGGTGAAGTTATGCGTACCCTGGGAACAACAACCTTAACTACCTGGACCGATCTACGAAACCAGCTGATATTGAATTTTAAACCGCGGACACCCAATGAGACGCTGTTGGAGAATTTCCGTAACACCCCCTACAAAGGCAACATCCGAGAATTCCTGGACGAAGCAGAACGCAGAAAACAAAAGTTAACGAGTAAGCTTGAATTAGAAAAAAATACATACGAAAAACCATATTTTAACAGACTCATAAAGTCAAGCACTGAGAAATTAATACAAAAATTACCAATGCAAATATATTTAAGAATCGTAAACACTAATATCCCAGATTGACTATCATTGGAAAGTTTCTTACAATAAAAGGGCTTAGTTGAAGATATTATTGATATGCATAAGTCAACCCACAAACAACCCACATTTGAGAAATCATTTAAAACACCCTATCAAACTACTAACAACACTCAAAGATTCTCTACACTTTTTCAACCACGTTATGATCAGTTCGTACCTCAACCCAATTATAACCCAACACCTTATCAACCAGTTAATCATCACCCAAGATCCAATCCGACACCCCCTAACAATCAATTTAGACCAAACTACCAACGACCATACTACCAACG
This sequence comes from Drosophila saltans, assembly GCA_018903575.1. Lineage (NCBI taxonomy): Eukaryota > Metazoa > Arthropoda > Insecta > Diptera > Drosophilidae > Drosophila > Drosophila saltans. Next base: position 58,603 of record JAEIGH010000290.1, on the reverse strand, counting down.
ACCAAATTACCAACGGCATAACATTTTTGACGCTAACAGATTCCGACCTAACCAAAACATGACTACTAACCATGCACAACAAACAAACTCGGGCATATTGAACGCACCTACAAAACGAATTAGGCCATCAGGTAGCGGACAGAGTAGAATGGACTGGTCCGAAAATTTTCATCAGACAGCCTCGGAACCAATTCATCAGATAGATCAAACAGAAGAAACCCCTATATCTTATTAACTATAAACAACACACCTCTTAAATGTATCATTGATACAGGTTCTTCAATAAACCTTATCAACGAAAACTTCTTTAATTTTCCCGAAACCTCAGAAAAATTGAATGTTCAGACGATAAAAGGCGTAATTGAGCTTAATAAAAGTATTTCCTTTGCACCCAGCAAACTATGTCAAACAACCCAAAAATTTTATTGTCATAATTTTTCAACTACATATGATATCCTATTAGGCAGAAATTACCTCAAAGCAAGTCAAGCTCTTATTGATTATAATGATAACAGTGTAATATTATCAAATCATAAATTCTATTTTAAGTTCACCAACAATGAAGAAGAGACATCAGAATCAATTCCTTATCCCCCTGTAGATTTTGACTACGATGCATTTGCATACGAAATAAATAACAACATTGAAGAAAATAATGAATTCCGACTGGATCATTTAAATTCAGAAGAAAGAGAAAAGTTAAAAAAATATTATACGACTTTAGCGATATTCAGAACAGGAAAGGTGAAAATTTGACTTTTACTAGTACTATTTATGGTACCGGTTTAGTACCATTCGTACTAAACACGAAGACCCTATATATACGCACCCCTATAAACATCCCCAAATTTTTGATGAAGAAATTAATAAGCAAATAAACGAAATGATACAACAGGGAATAATCCGAAAATCGGAATCGCCCTATCGTTCACCAACATGGATCGTACCCAAGAAACAGGACGCATCCAAAGAAAAAAAGTTCCGGTTAGTCATAGACTATCGCAGTTTAAATGACATTACCGTTGACGATAAATACCCAATACCCATAATGGATGAAATTCTTGACAAATTAGGAAAATGTCAGTATTTTACAACCATTGACCTTGCCAAGGGATTCCATCAAATTCAAATGGACCCTAAATCTATTGAAAAAACCCACTTTCTCAACAAAACATGGGCATTTCGAATTCACACAAATGCCATTCAGCTTGAAAAAGCACCAGCCACATTCCAAAGATGCAGGAATAATTTGCTAGAAGATCTTATCTACAAAGATTGTTTGGTTTATTTGGATGATATTATCATTTACTCCACTTCATTGGAGGAACATTTAGCATCAATCCAAAAAGTCTTTACTAAATTACGCAATGCAAATTTAAAATTGCAATTAGATAAGTGCGAATTCTTGAAAAGGGAAACAGAATTCTTAGGTCACATTATAACCACAGACGGCATTAAACCAAATCCAGACAAAATCACAGCAATTTTAAAATTCCCGGTTCCTAAAACACCGAAAGAAATCAAATCATTTTTAGGCTTATGCGGATTCTACCGCAAGTTTATTCCTAACTTCGCAAAGATTGCAAAACCTTTAACCCTTGGATTAAAGAAAGGATCCAAAATTAACAAAGATAACCCAGATTATATTTCAGCCTTTGAGAAATTAAAACTTCTCATCACCAATGATCCCATACTCGCATACCCCGATTTCAAAAAACCTTTTTCCTTAACTACAGACGCCAGTAACGTCGCCTTAGGCGCTGTCCTTTCACAGGACCATAAACCTATCTGTTTTGCTAGCAGAACCCTTAATGAGCATGAACTCAATTATTCAGCTATAGAAAAAGAGCTATTAGCAATTGTATGGGCAACTAAATATTTCAGACCCTATCTCTTCGGAAGACATTTCGAGATCCTAAGTGATCACAAACCACTCATTTGGTTATCCAACATTAAAGAACCCAATATGAAATTACTGCGTTGGAAAATCAGATTAAATGAATACGATTTTTTGTAATAATAAAATATTTACCCGGAAAAGAAAATTATGTGGCCGATGCCCTCTCTAGAGTTAAAATAGACGAAAACTTTTTAGGAGACGAAACAAGTAGTTCCCTGGCAACAATACACAGTGCTCAGGAAGATAATCAAAACTTAATAACTATTTCTGAAAAACCTCTGAATTTCTACAACCATCAAATCGAATTTCTTAAAAGCAACGAAGACCAAGTCGAAACTATTCGCTTCTTTCATAAAACAAAAATTAAAATATCTTATAAAGAAATGACTAATCATTCCGCGAAAGAACTAATCAAAGAAAATTTATGCTGAAAAAATAACGCAATCTATTTCCATGACGATGCAGACTTTTTAATATTCCAACAAGCTTATGTTGAAATTATAGGTTCCAATAGTCGAACCAAAACTTTAAGAACAACTTCCAAACTAAAAGACATACCCACTTATGCAGAATTCAAAGAAATTATTTTAAAAAATCATAAAACATTACTTCACCCAGCTATCACTAAAACTATAAATTGGTTCAAAGAAAAATACTATTACCCAGATTACCAAAAACTAATTCAGAACTTTATTAATGAATGCGATATTTGCAATTTGTCCAAATCAGAAAATAGAAATACTAAACTAACTTTTGAAACCACCCCAGAAATATTTAATACCAGAGAAAAATATCTAATGGATTTTTATTTAGTTGACAATCAACAATTTTTATCATGCATAGACGTATATTCGAAATTTGCCTCTCTAGTTGAAGTTCAAAGTCGTGATTGGCTAGAAGCGAAAAGAGCAATCACTAAAATCTTTAATGACATGGGAAAACCCTTAGAAATCAAAGCAGACAAAGATTCCGCATTTATATGCGTAGCACTCCAAAATTGGCTTAACTCCGAAAACGTTAAAATAAGTATCAACAAGCAAAAATGGCATTTCTGCTATAGAAAGATTTCATAGAACTGTGAATGAGAAACTAAGAGTTATTAATACAGAATCAAGCATAGAAGATAAACAAACTAAGTTCAAAACCATCCTTTATACTTATAACCACAAGACTAAACATTTGACAACAAATAGAACACCCGCAGATTTATTCATTTATGCAGGCACGCCCCTTTATAACACTCAAGCTAATAAGATAAATCAAATTGACAAATTAAATAAAAATAGAAATGACTTTGATATAAATACAAAATACAAGCAAGCCCCGTTAGTTAGAAGTAAAACTACTACACCATTTAAGAAAACAGGAGAAATTACCCAAGTTGACGACAAACATTTCATTGAAACAAACAGAGGAAGACAAACTACACACTACAAATCAAAATTCAAGAAAAAAAGAAAAATTCACCAAAGCAAATATACTGACTAATTTCAGACATTCCAATATTACTGCTTCTACTCCTATCAATGGCATCCCTAACACATACACAAAGTATAGAAATTAATCCCATCAAAGCACCAAACGGCTATCTTATATTTAAAACAGAAATTATGGACCTACCTTCAGATTATGAATTTCATTATCTAGCCGTAAATTTAACCAAAGTACAAATCACCAACAACAACTTGTTAGAGCAAACAGAACCATATAAAAATTTAATGCACATCCAATACCTAACTGAGAAATTAAACCGTGAAATGAATGGCATCAGAATAATAAAGAGAAACAAAAGAGGACTTATTAACTTTGTAGGTACAGTAAATAAATATCTATTTGGTACTTTAGACCAGAACGACAAAGAAGAACTAGAAGACAAAATTAACAGTTTAACAGCAAATAATGCCCAAAACGACGAACTTAACCACATTATAGACGCAGTCAACAAAAACATTGAAATATTAAACAACCTCACCATTAGTCAAGATACAGACAAAAAACTAAATATCCTTGTATTTAACTTAGAGCATTTCACAGAATACATAGAAGACATAGAATTAGGGATGCAGTTGACAAGACTCGGAATATTTATATTATTATTTATACCAGCAGAATGCAAATATAGTAAAACTTTCAAAAGAAATCAAATTAGTTATGTAGAGCCCAACATTGTTGTTATATGGAATCTACCGAAAACAAATTTAAAACAAAACTGTTATCAAAATAAAATATTTATAGAAGGAAATTATATAATTAAGATATACGATTGTAGCATTAAGTTAAACGAAATATCAATAGTAAACTCATTTTCAGATTACACACAAAATATCTATGTAACAAATAATGTAACAAAATTGGAACCTATTTCTTACTTACAAACGAAACAAATCATTTACGAAAAAACTAAGTATAACAAAATATTTAATATAATAACAACAACTACATTTATTAGGACTTTAATAAGTCTTATTATATATCTTATCTATAAGTTTAAATCAATGACTAAAAAAATAATTATAAGACAAATTAAATCAGTTGAATCAGCACTAGATAACCCCGTCCCACAAGAAGAAATAATCTCGCAAGAAATCCTTATTGAAAATATGCAAACACCTCCTTCATTATACCCTCCATTTCCCGCCTGAGGACAGGCTACTTTTTTAAAGGTTGGGGGAGTAATATATCCGCCTCCCCATATAATACCACTCTTATTACTTTATTATAAACAATTCACCCCATCTTTAAATTGCTAATTCAGCAAATCTTGACCCTCTTTTATTTTGTTATAAATAATTCACCCCATCCAGTTCCCACGCGTAAAAATGCACGCTAAGCAAATCTTGACCCCTTTTTATATTATAAACAAATGACCTCATCTAACTCATACGCGCAGCTGCAGCGTCCAAAACAAGAAGATCTTTTTACACCCTTTTCGTGGGAAATCATTATCCAAAACAAATCTTCGAAGTGACCAATCAGAATCGATCAGGCCACTTTAGCCAACTCCCAAAAATCACACCACCCCCGAAAAATCTCCTATAACTAATCTTAGAACTTTAAGACATTAGTTTAGTTCTTCTTTACACTCGATACGCGAACAGTTCAGTTCTTCCTTACGCGAACAGTTCAGTTCTTGATACGCGAACACTTCTGTTAGAGTTTAGTTCTCCTTTACATTTTTGATTCCTTTTTATATTTAACACACAAGCAGTTAGTTCAGCATTAAGTGCATGTTAATATAAGTATCCTTTGTAAAAGAACAACTCCGTTAAAATTAAATAAAGACATTTTTTTAATCAACGTTAAACAAAAATATAAAATTATATATATTATATTTAAAAAATTTTTTTTTTTGTTGAATTGTATGTATTAACTAATTAGAAGTTGAAAATTTTTAACCTATCTTTATGTACTACCTGTTTTTTATTCTTACTATCCTTTATTATAATAATATCTCTATTTTCTATTTTTTCTATTGTGTATGGACCTAAATACTTAGGTTCTAACTTATGACCTGTATCATTTCTTAATAAAACTTTATCTCCTATTGCTAGTTCTATATTATTTATTTTCCTATCATATAACTCTTTATTCTTAACTTTATGCTGTTCTAACATTATTCTGGCTCTTTTATAGGCCTGTTCTAATCTAAATTTTGATTCCTTAGCATCGTCATCTATATTATAAAGTGGGTTAATTCTATCTACTGTATTAAAATGTTTTGGCAAACCAACTCATATGGACAATAATCATGTGCCATAGAGGGTGTTGTGTTGAAACAATATGCGAAGTATCTTACCCATATATCCCAGTCAGTTTTGTCAACCGAAATGTATGAACGTATATACTCATTAAGTGTTCGGTGGCTTCGCTCCACAGTTCCTACAGTCTGGTAATGGTGTGCAGTTGAAGTTATATTTTTAATATGCAAATTTTTGCACAAATCTTCACTTATAGAATTTTTGTATTCTGTACCCATGTCCGTAATGAACGTCTTCATTGGACCGTACTTCAGAATAAAATCTTCAAATATAGCTTTTGCTACTGTTTTTGCACTTTTGTCTTTTATTGGTATAATTACAAGGTATTTTGTTAGGTCGCAGATTAAAGTTACTGCATATTCATTTCCTTGTTCTGATTTGGGAAGTGGACCGATCGTATCCACAATTACCCGATCGAAAGCCATTTGTGGCGTTTCAGTTATTGTTAATGGAGTTTTGGTATGTTTTGTTATTTTCGCTTTTTGACACATTTTCTTATATATTGAGATATATCTCGTGTCATATTTCTCCAATAATATTGCCCTTTTATTTTGGCCAATGTTCTTGTAATTCCCGTATGACCTCCTTGTATTGGATCATCGTGGAACGTAAACAGTATTGCTTCTTTTTCTTTATCATTATTTGATAATAGGGTCACCGGCTTGAGTAGCGCTACTCTTAAAGATATTAAATTCTTATTGCCCATTAATTTAAAAGACTCTATTGAAATTGTATCAAAGATCTTTTCGCTCGGTGCCACTTTGACTTGGCTGATATTAAGTATACCGGCTTCTTTTTCTAGCCTTTGGAAGAATTGACCTAAGTCGAGAATTCCATTGGTATACATATCGCAAATGTCAATTCTTGCTATAACCTTCTTGCCATGTTTGAATGTGCATAGAGTATCTGTTATACGCAAGGTCACTAATTTTCGTACTTCGTCATTTACAATGACTTCATATACGTTGGGCTTAGAAGCATTAATAGATTGCTTTTGCAAATCTTTTATATCATCATATTTTTCTTTTCCTGCGCAGGAATTTAACTGTTTACTTTGGTTTCTGGTAGTGACTTTCAGGATTTTATTATTTGTTTGTATATTTTGTAAATCTTTTATTGTGATTCTTGATAGCGCGTCGGCTACGAAATTGTCTTTACCCTTTAGATACTCTACAGTGAAATTATATTCCTCTAATTCAAGTCTCATTCTAGTCAATTTTGAACTTGGATTTGTCATTGAAAACAAATAAGTTAATGCCCTATGGTCCGTTTTGACAGTGAAATGTCTACCATAAATGTATGGTCTGAAATGTGTAATTGCCCAATGAATCGCCGCTAATTCGTGTTCTGTTGTACTTTTATTACTTTCACCTTTTGTGAAAGATCTGGATGCGTATGCAACTGGGAGTTGTAGTCCATTTTTATTTTGGGTTAGGACTGCTCCACATGCGAATTTACTTGCATCCGTGATTATGCAAAATTCTTTGCTAAAATCTGGGTATTGCAACAGAGTGGGATTCATTAATGCTGATTTTAGATGATCAAATGCGTTTTGGCACTCAACTGTCCATTCGAATTTTACATCTTTCTTACATAATCTTGTTATGTGACGAGAATAATCAGCGAAATTTTTTATAAATCTTCGGTAATAATTGCAAAATGCAACGAATCTTCTAGCGCTGTCCGCATCATGTGGGACTGGATAATTTTGAATGACTTCATACTTTGTGTCATCAGGTAAGATTCCTTTATCTGTGCACTTGTGTCCCAAAAAGGTGACTTCATGCATGAAAAATGAACATTTTTCAGGATGTAACTTTAGTTTGTGCTGCCGACACTTCTCAAAAACATCGTGTAGATTATTGAGCATGTGTTGTTCGGAGCAACCTATGACAACCTAAGTCATCCATATAAAGAAAAGCTTGAGAAGGTTCAAGTCCAGAAAACGCTATAGTCATCATTGTCTGGAACGAATTTGGCGCTATTTTTAAACCGAATGGTAATCGCGTGAAACGATATGAGCCATTACATGTTGAAAAAGATGTAATGTCTCGTGACTCTTTTTCAAGTTCAATTTGATGAAAACCTGACATTAAGTCAAGGCATGAAAAGTATTTTGCTCGACCTAGTTGATCTAAGATATCATCAATTCTAGGGAGTGGAAATTTGTCTGCCAATAATTTCTTGTTAATCTGACGATAGTCGACTACTAATCGCCATTTCTTATTTTCAGAGTTTGGTAGTGATTTTTTCGGTACCAATAGAAGTGGGCTATTGTATGCAGTTACGGAGGGCTCGACCATTTTGTCGTTTATTAATTTTTGGACTTGTTTTTGAACTTCGTCTTTTTGACTATGAGGATTTCTATAGTTTTTTATGTAGATAGGCTCATCATCCATCAGTCTTAACTTTTGCTTATAGAAATTGTTTGTGCTTATTGGTTCAGTCTCAAGGCCGAACACATCACTGTATTTTTTACATAATACCATCAATTTGTCATGAAATTGTGGTGGAAAATTCTTTGATAATGTTGTTAGTACTGACTTTTCTCTTTGCTTTGGATCTAATTTAACTACTTCGTAGTTCGAAAGTGGTTCATATTTTAGATTATTTATTTTTATAATCTGAACTATATCTGAGATTTTGTGATGGTATTTGCTATGTAAATACCATGCTGAATTTCTTGATTCGGAATCAATACACTGTCATCTTGTGAGTTTAACTCAACTTCTCGGACAACTTGGGATCTTGCGGGCAGAACTAAGGAATTATTGCCAGAACTGTACGTAATTGGTACGAAAATAGGATATTTTAGATTGTCTGGTCTCATTACCAACCAGTGTTCAGAGTGATCGAAATCTATTTGACAGTTGTATTTTATCATAAAATCGACTCCTAGTATTCCATCACATGGAATAGCGAAAATGGAATTCACAAAATGAAAATCGTGTGGGATAATGTATTTAGACGTTTGTATGTCAACTGAAGTAATTCCTTTGGATTTGAATACTTCTTGACTTATTCCCTGTATATTGACAGTATGATCTGTCCGGATATTTTGAAATGTATCGGAATTTTCTTTTAGAATGGATATTTGCGCACCGGTGTCTATTAAAAGTACTAACTTTTTTCCGGTTGCTTCATTTGTAAATTTTACGAATGTATTTAAGTCAAGACTGATTCTATGAATTTTGCTATTTCTTTCTACTGGGTATCTAAAGGTATCTGGGAGTTTCCCGAGGTACTCTGTGTTAGTCGGATATTATTATAACCATTTTGTTGGTTATTTGATCTATTTCCTCTGTTATTATTATTTCTATTGTTTCCTCTATTGTTTCTTCGATTATTATTGTTATTGCTATTGATATTATTGTTGTATCGGTTTTGCTGGTAATTCTGGTTACTACGGTTATTATAGTTATTATAATAACCGCGACCATTTCCTCTACCGTGATAATTATAGTTGTTGTTATAATTACCACGGCCCCTCTGTGCAAACAATACTGAATTAGGAGTGCCAGTCATGTCAGTACTACATTCCAAGTACTTCATGATGGCTTCATTCATATTTCTGAAGTTTCCTGATTCTAGTATGCCTCTGAGTTTACCATTATCGCAATTCCTTTTCATAGTAGAGATGGCTTCTTCAGTACTGAACGACTCAGCGAGCTCTGATGAAAGACCTTCTTCAATGTATGTTGATTCCAATGTTTTTCTCATATTTTCAATTTCTGATGTAAATTTATCAGCAGTTTGACCCTTTTGAACAATCTTGGACAACCTTGTTTTTACTACTCTTGATGGTTCACCAACTATAGTAGTTTCCAATTTGTTTATTATTTCTCTGACTGTTTTGAGTTGTTTGAATCTACATAGTGTTCCGCAAGTAAGTTTTGATTTTATTACGGCAACAGCTACGTCTTCAAATTCTTCCTTGGTTAAATCAATTAACTGTAGGGCAGTGAGGAATGGATCAAGATTTCTCTTTTGTCCATCGAACTCTGGAATAGAGGATGAAATTTCTTTCATGTACGCTCTTCGAGATTTTGCCTCAGCCATTTTGTCTTGTTTGGGTATTACGCTTGTGTCTAATTCAAAATCAGAATCGTTGTCCTGTTCAGACAATGTATCTATTTCTGATTCGTTTTCCTTTTGTGGTAAAGTGAGTGACGCGGGAATTGTTAGATCGTGTAGATCTTTTTCTCCAATTTCTCCTTCGTCTGATTCTTCACTTTCCAATTCTAATTTTTCTTTATGTTCTTCAACCTCTATAGTTAAAGGTGAATTCAGAACTGTTGGTACAAATATGTCCAACTTGTATTTTCCTTTTATGAGGATTAGATTTGCTCGTAACTTGATCAATAATTTTGAAATCTTTGACCAGTTCGTGCTATCTATATTTAGTCTATTTTCATTCACTAATCTTCGTGCCTCATTAAAAGAGTCAACCAGAATTATTGCATGCTTATTCAGCGTTTCTGTCTGAATATTCCTGTTGGCTCGCTGGCCGACGTTGAGCATCTCCAAAAATAAACAGTTATTTCTAGCCTTTATTCGTTTATACCGCTTTGGTACCGCTTTGTATTTGGTTTGTATTCGGTTCGGTTTGTACACGGTTTGTACACGGTTTGTACACGGTTTGTACACGGTTTGTACACGGTTTGTACACGGTTTGCTGAAATCTTTTATAAAATTCTTATTAGATACAATTCATTTTCTTACATTTGTGTTCTTTTTACTCACGTCTGCCCTTTCTGCTTGCCAAATTAACTCTCAACTTGAGCGGTCGCAGCGACTGCAGTTGAGCCGAAATGGCAGACACAAAGAGAGCAATTTTATAATAATACGGGACTTTCGGATAAAGGTCAGGGGCGTACTTATAATAAACTATGTTGGCGCGGGGCGCACTTAATTCGCACCGCAACATTCCCCACCCCGTAACTCACTAACATCCTTGTTTCGTGGGTTACCCTTTTAAGTCCAATTTGGCCAGCTTTACTGCTGGTCTTGTGACAAATCCGCCGACTGTGCGCACAACAGCGCTTCGCACCTGACCGTCACTTCCACGATGAACTTCGACCACTCTTCCTTTTGGCCATGAGCTCCGCTTGGCTGTGTCATCCACGATGATCACCACGTCGTCTATTTCAATTGGCTTCAGCGGCGGCTGAAACCATTTCGTACGCCTCGTTATCGTAGGTAGATACTCTCGCAGCCATCTTTTCCAGAAACGATCTGCCAGCTGGCTTGCAATCCGATATGTTTTCGCCAGTTGAGGTCCAGTTTGCTCCATGGAGCCATCCTCACGCAAGCCACTGGAGTTTCCCAGCAGGAAATGGTTCGGAGTCAGCGCCTCCGACTCAGCGCTGTCTAAGGGTACATACGTCAGCGGGCGTGAGTTGAGAATCTGCTCCACATCCGCGAACGCAGCTCGTAACGCTTCTTCTCGTACACCGGTCTCAGGTAAAATTTCTGAAAGTATAGATTTAGTTGAACGTACCAATCGTTCCCATATGCCTCCCAATTGTGGTGCACTGGGAGGATTAAATTTGAATTCCAACGTTGGGAATTGCTTCTCCACTGCTGATATGGATATCCGCTCAATATGCTCCTTTAACACTCGGTTAGCTCCTCGAAAATTGGTACCATTGTCCGACAGCATACGACGTGGTACCCCTCTTCTAGCCACAAATGCTTTCATCACACATAGAAAGGAGTCCGTTGATAGAGACACAGCAATTTCCAGGTGTACATCTCGTGTCGTGAGGCAGGTGAATAACACGCCCCACCTCTTCTCATGCCTGCGACCCACTACAATGTCGATTGGGCCAAAGCAATCCACTCCAGTGTATGTAAAGGGTGATGTATAAGGCGACAGTCTCTCTCTAGGTAAGTCGCCCATAATAGGTGGATCCGGTCTGGCCACTCGTATGCGACACGCTGGGCAAGCCTTTGCGACTTTTCTCACTAAAGCGCGCATGCCGTCAATCCAATATCGTTGCCGTACTTCGTTTACGACAATCTCGTTATGTAAATGATGATATCTCCTATGGTAGAACTCCACTATTAAAGAGGTCATCCGATGAGATTTGGGTAGAATTATGGGTCTCTTTGTTCCTACATCTACGCATTCCATTTGGTCTATTCGCCCCTTTGCGCGTAGGACTCCACACTCATCCAGATACGGGGAGCATTTAAATAGTCTGCTTTTACGGTTGGTCAGAGCGCGTCCTTGGCTTAGGCGTCTGATTTCTTCATGAAACTCCTCCTCCTGACAGACGCGTAGAAGTATGGCATCCATTTCCACGTCGCGTGTTAGGCTCAAAATGCTACTGAGCTGTTCTCCGTATGATTTCTTACATATGGTGCGTAAGAAATCCAAAACTCGCCTCTGCACAGCCCGCAACTTCTCCAGAGTGCTTACTCGTTCGGGATTGGGAGCTATGCATGCAAGACAGGAAGTCCAACTATGCTTCTCCTCATGGTGCAGCACCTCAACGTTGTCGCTGCTTAAGATTCTTTCGTCGTTTGGCCAATCCATCTCGTCTTTGTATAAGAATGCTGGACCAACAAACCATCTTATTTTGTTGGTCATGTCTGGCGTTTTCGACCATTTTGTGCCGTCGTCTGCCACATTTTGTGCAGTTGGCACCCATCGCCAACTTCTTACATCTGAGTCTTCTAAAATTTCACCGACTCGAAGAGCCACGAATTGGTGATATTTGCGTACATCTGATCGAATCCAGTACAAAACATCCTTCGAGTCTGTCCAGAAAACTCTCCGCTCAATAGGTATCGATAGCTCTGATTCGATAAATCTAGCTAGTCGCAATCCTAGTACCGCAGCCATTAATTCCATCCTGGGTATTGAGACGGGCTTTAAAGGCGCCACCCGCGTCTTTGAGCCCACCAGTGAACAGCACACTTCACCGTCTAGTTCTGCTCGAAGAAATACAAGCGCTGCATACGCGCTTGTGCTGGCGTCCACAAATGTATGAAGTTGCACCATGCCGGTACAACTTACCAATCGCATACATCTGGGAATTCTTATTCCGTTTATTTGAGGCAGCAAGCGTAACCAAAGCCTCCAGTCTGCTTCATCCTCCTTTAAAAGCGTCTCGTCCCACTTGGTTCCTGAGCGCCAAATGTTCTGCAAAATAATTTTAGCACGGACGGTGAAAAATCCAAGTAGACCAAGTGGGTCAAAAATTGACATAACCACACTTAACACTCTTCTCTTCGTGGGCTCGCCCTCGCAAGCCCTTTCGAGTAGTGCCGGCTTGGCCACGTATGTTATCAAGTCTGAACCAGGCAACCACCACATGCCTAGAACCTTTTCTCGCGCCTCTTCGGGAACCGCAATTTGTCTGGGTAAAGCATCGTCGTCTTTGTTTTCAAGCGCTCTCACAACGCTCTCAACATTTGAGGTCCATCGTCTCATGTTGAATCCTCCATCTAGGTGAATCTTTCGTACTGTCTTTGCCAATTGAATCATCTCCTGTTCGTTGTCGACCGATTCTAGCCAATCGTCGACGAACGTATTCCTGCAGATGGCTGCCACAGCCTTTGGAAATTCCGTTGTAAATCGTCTTGCATTCCGGTTTTTTATGTAGTTAGCCAACGCCGGCGAACATGATGCTCCAAACGTCATAACTTGCATCACGTACGTGTCGACGGCTTTAGACGAGTCTCCATTGCGCCATAAAAACATTTGGGCCTTCTGGTCCTCAGTGCGCACTGCAACTTGATGAAACATCTCGGTTATGTCTCCAGCCACTGCCACCGGCCGCTCTCGAAATCGCATGAGTACACCCATCAGCGAAGCTAGTACATCTGGACCCTTGAGCAAGACATCATTCAGCGACATGCCGTTGACCTTGGCAGCCGCGTCCCAAACTAACCGCGTTTTGTTCTTGTTGGGGTTCGTAACTGTAAATATAGGAAGAAACCATGAGTTTTTACTGCTTCCCACCTCGTTTGTTGTCAGCTTCCGAATGTAGCCCTTTTCTTCGTAGGTTCGCATGGTGTTCAGCATAAAATCCCTTAGCTGATCATTCTTTGCCATTTTCGTCTCCAAGCATTTGAGACGTCTCATCGCCATCGGGAATGAGTCAGGCAACTCCATTTGGTCGAACCTCCATAACAAGCCCGTTTGCCAGCGTCTTTTCGTTGGGCAGTAGCTTGTTGTCTTTTCCATTATTTGCATTGCGCGTTCATCATCCTTGGACCGCAATGGCATTGCTGAAGCACGTACTCCTAAAGAGTCCAGAACGAAATGCATCTTCATCGATTCATCTAATGCTTTCGTACTATCCGTTTCGTTGCATTCACATACATGCAACACGTGTGGTGTTTGATGGCTGGTGGCATTGTGTCGCCCATATACGGACCAGCCTAATCTGCAACGCACGGCTACTATGTCATCCTTCTCAGCTTCTCGCACTTCCAATGGTACGGTCACTTTGACATTGTCTAAGCCAATAATTAAACGTGCCTTTACATTGTGATACACCGTAATCGGTAGTCCTCTTAAATGATTTCTTGATTTGATCAAGTCACAGCTGACTGATTGGGTGGGCAAGTCCAATTGTTCCATTGTGCGCACGCCCTTGAGATTATACCGTGCTGCATCCACAGCTCTTGCTGATACTCCAAAACTGACATTCTTTGACAAAGTTTCTGTTTTGGTTACATCGCCTGTCCATTTCAAACATAGATTTTGGGCAGGACCATCCAGTTCTAACTCGTCGGCCAGTTCCCTTTCCATCAACGTGCAAGCGGCTCCTTCATCGACGAGGGCGTAAGTGGACACAGTCCGCTTTCTTCCATGTAATTTGACTGGAATATACCGAAATAAAGCTGTATTAGTTTCGATACCATGGAACAAAACTGCGGACTGGTTCTGCTTCACATCCTCGGCGCTCTGCATCGTCGACTGATTATTAACGCCTTCAAATGTTTGATGAAGCAAGGCATTATGCATTAACTTGCAATCCTCAACTCCGCAATTCCTTTTGGCTCTGCAGTTGCGTACAATATGCTGCCCAAAACAGCAAAAACAAAGCCGTCTCTGCTTTACGAAATCCCTTCTTTGGCCACTGCTCATTTCTCGAAATTGACGGCAGGCTGCCAGGTGATGATTTCCTCTACATTTTACACATGAACCATTCTCCATCCTTGGCTCACTGGAGTATGATTCGTTATGTAGCTCGTTGTGCAGAAATACTCTTTCCTTTGTCTTCCTTGTAGCTTCTCTGGCTGGTGAAGTATATGGCGTAACCATAGAAGCACACATTGCGACGCCAAATAGCCAGTTGTCAAAGTTCGACAAGTTGACAACACATCCAGATAAAGCAAAACGATGACGTCCCCAATCCAGTTTCAGATCGCTAGGCAACTTCTCCACAAGATCGCCCAGCAATGCGGGATCATGCAAATAATCCTTGAGGTTGATTGCAACTAATGTCGCACAATAATTCTGCACTGCCAGAGCCAACTGTATTACCGAATCCAAATTATTCGATCGGGCTGGTGGTTCATCTCTTAATTTCCGTTGCAAACTTGAGTAAATGATTTCAGGTCTGCCATACAGCATCCTTAGTGTTCCAACGGCGTATGGAACAGTCTCAGGACACATCAATTTGCCACGGACGGCATCCCAAGCCGCTCCCTTAAGGCACTTTTGTAGACGAATTAAATTCTCCTCGTTGCTCATTCCACATCTTTCAGTGGATTGCTCGTAGTGGCTGATAAACAACAGCCACTCTTCGGGTTTGCCCGAAAATGTCGGCAGATCTCTGCTCAGCACCTGGCGCGCAGCTATCTGGTCAGCTGATAGCGTATTTTTTCTCCAATCCGTATTTCCAAATCGCAGCCCTGTACTTGGCGTGGCATGCTTAGTAAATTCGTTGCTGAAATTAGCCGTATTTGCCAAGAAAGGCAAACTTGCTCCTCCAACGGTTGGCGGTGGCGCCGGCGCAGCCCATGCCGAAGGATCGGGCACCATTGGCCGTTCAATCGTTGTACAATCTCCCATGCGAGTAGCAAACATTCCGTCAAGAATCGCGTTGTGCGATACCGAAGGCAAAGCGTTGCTTCTTGAAGGTGTCGATGTCGTTTGAGCATCCGACTCCTGGTTGTTAGACATCCTTCCAGCCTGCGGTGCTATAGAGCTCACCAAATACTCTTGGCTCTTAGCATCGGTCACTGCTGCTTGTCCATCTTGGTCTTTCATTCTGCTGCTGCGTCTATGTTACGCAACAATTGAGGTTGGGTTGAATTAACCGCAAACTATACACGTGTTTCTCTATCTCCCTCTCGCTTCCTCTCTCAGCAAGTCGGTTCGTTGTTCACGTCTGCCGCAATTGCTCTCACGGAGAAAGTTCTGGAAGAGTCTCCACGTGGCGCTTTGGTACTTGACGCCAGGCAAGTACTCCAAAACCACGAATCTTATGCGAAAGAAATATTCTGTTGCGCACGAATATTTCTGGAGCCAGGAAAATATTTCAGATCCAAGAATATATTTCTGGAGCAAGAAAATATTTCAGAATGTTGGCTCGCTGGCCGACGTTGAGCATCTCCAAAAATAAACAGTTATTTCTAGCCTTTATTCGTTTATACCGCTTTGGTACCGCTTTGTATTTGGTTTGTATTCGGTTCGGTTTGTACACGGTTTGTACACGGTTTGTACACGGTTTGTACACGGTTTGCTGAAATCTTTTATAAAATTCTTATTAGATAACAATTCATTTTTTACAATTCATTTTTACAATTCATTTTCTTACATTTGTGTTCTTTTTACTCACGTCTGCCCTTTCTGCTTGCCAAATTAACTCTCAACTTGAGCGGTCGCAGCGACTGCAGTTGAGCCGAAATGGCAGACACAAAGAGAGCAATTTTATAATAATACGGGACTTTCGGATAAAGGTCAGGGGCGTACTTATAATAAACTATGTTGGCGCGGGGCGCACTTAATTCGCACCGCAACATTCCCCACCCCGTAACTCACTAACATCCTTGTTTCGTGGGTTACCCTTTTAAGTCCAATTTGGCCAGCTTTACTGCTGGTCTTGTGACAAATCCGCCGACTGTGCGCACAACAGCGCTTCGCACCTGACCGTCACTTCCACGATGAACTTCGACCACTCTTCCTTTTGGCCATGAGCTCCGCTTGGCTGTGTCATCCACGATGATCACCACGTCGTCTATTTCAATTGGCTTCAGCGGCGGCTGAAACCATTTCGTACGCCTCGTTATCGTAGGTAGATACTCTCGCAACCATCTTTTCCAGAAACGATCTGCCAGCTGGCTTGCAATCCGATATGTTTTCGCCAGTTGAGGTCCAGTTTGCTCTATGGAGCCATCCTCACGCAAGCCACTGGAGTTTCCCAGCAGGAAATGGTTCGGAGTCAGCGCCTCCGACTCAGCGCTGTCTAAGGGTACATACGTCAGCGGGCGTGAGTTGAGAATCTGCTCCACATCCGCGAACGCAGCTCGTAACGCTTCTTCTCGTACACCGGTCTCAGGTAAAATTTCTGAAAGTATAGATTTAGTTGAACGTACCAATCGTTCCCATATGCCTCCCATATGTGGTGCACTGGGAGGATTAAATTTGAATTCCAACGTTGGGAATTGCTTCTCCACTGCTGATGTGGATATCCGCTCAATATGCTCCTTTAACACTCGGTTAGCTCCTCGAAAATTGGTACCATTGTCCGACAGCATACGACGTGGTACCCCTCTTCTAGCCACAAATGCTTTCATCACACATAGAAAGGAGTCCGTTGATAGAGACACAGCAATTTCCAGGTGTACAGCTCGTGTCGTGAGGCAGGTGAATAACACGCCCCACCTCTTCTCATGCCTGCGACCCACTACAATGTCGATTGGGCCAAAGCAATCCACTCCAGTGTATGTAAAGGGTGATGTATAAGGCGACAGTCTCTCTCTAGGTAAGTCGCCCATAATAGGTGGATCCGGTCTGGCCACTCGTATGCGGCACGCTGGGCAAGCCTTTGCGACTTTTCTCACTAAAGCGCGCATGCCGTCAATCCAATATCGTTGCCGTACTTCGTTTACGACAATCTCGTTATGTAAATGATGATATCTCCTATGGTAGAACTCCACTATTAAAGAGGTCATCCGATGAGATTTGGGTAGAATTATGGGTCTCTTTGTTCCTACATCTACGCATTCCATTTGGTCTATTCGCCCCTTAGCGCGTAGGACTCCACACTCATCCAGATACGGGGAGCATTTAAATAGTCTGCTTTTACGGTTGGTCAGAGCGCGTCCTTGGCTTAGGCGTCTGATTTCTTCATGAAACTCCTCCTCCTGACAGACGCGTAGAAGTATGGCATCCATTTCCACGTCGCGTGTTAGGCTCAAAATGCTACTGAGCTGTTCTCCGTATGATTTCTTACATATGATGCGTAAGAAATCCAAAACTCGCCTCTGCACAGCCCGCAACTTCTCCAGAGTGCTTACTCGTTCGGGATTGGGAGCTATGCATGCAAGACAGGAAGTCCAACTATGCTTCTCCTCATGGTGCAGCACCTCAACGTTGTCGCTGCTTAAGATTCTTTCGTCGTTTGGCCAATCCATCTCGTCTTTGTATAAGAATCCTGGACCAACAAACCATCTTATTTTGTTGGTCATGTCTGGCGTTTTCGACCATTTTGTGCCGTCGTCTGCCACATTTTGTGCAGTTGGCACCCATCGCCAACTTCTTACATCTGAGTCTTCTAAAATTTCACCGACTCGAAGAGCCACGAATTGGTGATATTTGCGTACATCTGATCGAATCCAGTACAAAACATCCTTCGAGTCTGTCCAGAAAACTCTCCGCTCAATAGGTATCGATAGCTCTGATTCGATAAATCTAGCTAGTCGCAATCCTAGTACCGCAGCCATTAATTCCATCCTGGGTATTGAGACGGGCTTTAAAGGCGCCACCCGCGTCTTTGAGCCCACCAGTGAACAGCACACTTCACCGTCTAGTTCTGCTCGAAGAAATACAAGCGCTGCATACGCGCTTGTGCTGGCGTCCACAAATGTATGAAGTTGCACCATGCTGGTACAACTTACCAATCGCATACATCTGGGAATTCTTATTCCGTTTATTTGAGGCAGCAAGCGTAACCAAAGCCTCCAGTCTGCTTCATCCTCCTTTAAAAGCGTCTCGTCCCACTTGGTTCCTGAGCGCCAAATGTTCTGCAAAATAATTTTAGCACGGACGGTGAAAAATCCAAGTAGACCAAGTGGGTCAAAAATTGACATAACCACACTTAACACTCTTCTCTTCGTGGGCTCGCCCTCGCAAGCCCTTTCGAGTAGTGCCGGCTTGGCCACGTATGTTATCAAGTCTGAACCAGGCAACCACCACATGCCTAGAACCTTTTCTCGCGCCTCTTCGGGAACCGCAATTTGTCTGGGTAAAGCATCGTCGTCTTTGTTTTCAAGCGCTCTCACAACGCTCTCAACATTTGAGGTCCATCGTCTCATGTTGAATCCTCCATCTAGGTGAATCTTTCGTACTGTCTTTGCCAACTGAATCATCTCCTGTTCGTTGTCGACCGATTCTAGCCAATCGTCGACGAACGTATTCCTGCAGATGGCTGCCACAGCCTTTGGAAATTCCGTTGTAAATCGTCTTGCATTCCGGTCTTTTATGTAGTTAGCCAACGCCGGCGAACATGATGCTCCAAACGTCATAACTTGCATCACGTACGTGTCGACGGCTTTAGACGAGTCTCCATTGCGCCATAAAAACATTTGGGCCTTCTGGTCCTCAGTGCGCACTGCAACTTGATGAAACATCTCGGTTATGTCTCCAGCCACTGCCACCGGCCGCTCTCGAAATCGCATGAGTACACCCATCAGCGAAGCTAGTACATCTGGACCCTTGAGCAAGACATCATTCAGCGACATGCCGTTGACCTTGGCAGCCGCGTCCCAAACTAACCGCGTTTTGTTCTTGTTGGGGTTCGTAACTGTAAATATAGGAAGAAACCATGAGTTTTTACTGCTTCCCACCTCGTTTGTTGTCAGCTTCCGAATGTAGCCCTTTTCTTCGTAGGTTCGCATGGTGTTCAGCATAAAATCCCTTAGCTGATCATTCTTTGCCATTTTCGTCTCCAAGCATTTGAGACGTCTCATCGCCATCGGGAATGAGTCAGGCAACTCCATTTGGTCGAACCTCCATAACAAGCCCGTTTGCCAGCGTCTTTTCGTTGGGCAGTAGCTTGTTGTCTTTTATATTATTTGCATTGCGCGTTCATCATCCTTGGGCCGCAATGGCATTGCTGAAGCACGTACTCCTAAAGAGTCCAGAACGAAATGCATCTTCATCGATTCATCTAATGTTTTCGTACTATCCGTTTCGTTGCATTCACATACATGCAACACGTGTGGTGTTTGATGGCTGGTGGCATTGTGTCGCCCATATACGGACCAGCCTAATCTGCAACGCACGGCTACTATGTCATCCTTCTCAGCTTCTCGCACTTCCAATGGTACGGTCACTTTGACATTGTCTAAGCCAATAATTAAACGTGCCTTTACATTGTGATACACCGTAATCGGTAGTCCTCTTAAATGATTTCTTGATTTGATCAAGTCACAGCTGACTGATTGGGTGGGCAAGTCCAATTGTTCCATTGTGCGCACGCCCTTGAGATTATACCGTGCTGCATCCACAGCTCTTGCTGATACTCCAAAACTGACATTCTTTGACAAAGTTTCTGTTTTGGTTACATCGCCTGTCCATTTCAAACATAGATTTTGGGCAGGACCATCCAGTTCTAACTCGTCGGCCAGTTCCCTTTCCATCAACGTGCAAGCGGCTCCTTCATCGACGAGGGCGTAAGTGGACACAGTCCGCTTTCTTCCATGTAATTTGACTGGAATATACCGAAATAAAGCTGTATTAGTTTCGATACCATGGAACAAAACTGCGGACTGGTTCTGCTTCACATCCTCGGCGCTCTGCATCGTCGACTGATTATTAACGCCTTCAAATGTTTGATGAAGCAAGGCATTATGCATTAACTTGCAATCCTCAACTCCGCAATTCCTTTTGGCTCTGCAGTTGCGTACAATATGCTGCCCAAAACAGCAAAAACAAAGCCGTCTCTGCTTTACGAAATCCCTTCTTTGGCCACTGCTCATTTCTCGAAATTGACGGCAGGCTGCCAGGTGATGATTTCCTCTACATTTTACACATGAACCATTCTCCATCCTTGGCTCACTGGAGTATGATTCGTTATGTAGCTCGTTGTGCAGAAATACTCTTTCCTTTGTCTTCCTTGTAGCTTCTCTGGCTGGTGAAGTATATGGCGTAACCATAGAAGCACACATTGCGACGCCAAATAGCCAGTTGTCAAAGTTCGACAAGTTGACAACACATCCAGATAAAGCAAAACGATGACGTCCCCAATCCAGTTTCAGATCGCTAGGCAACTTCTCCACAAGATCGCCCAGCAATGCGGGATCATGCAAATAATCCTTGAGATTGATTGCAACTAATGTCGCACAATAATTCTGCACTGCCAGAGCCAACTGTATTACCGAATCCAAATTATTCGATCGGGCTGGTGGTTCATCTCTTAATTTCCGTTGCAAACTTGAGTAAATGATTTCAGGTCTGCCATACAGCATCCTTAGTGTTCCAACGGCGTATGGAACAGTCTCAGGACACATCAATTTGCCACGGACGGCATCCCAAGCCGCTCCCTTAAGGCACTTTTGTAGACGAATTAAATTCTCCTCGTTGCTCATTCCACATCTTTCAGTGGATTGCTCGTAGTGGCTGATAAACAACAGCCACTCTTCGGGTTTGCCCGAAAATGTCGGCAGATCTCTGCTCAGCACCTGGCGCGCAGCTATCTGGTCAGCTGATAGCGTATTTTTTTCTCCAATCCGTATTTCCAAATCGCAGCCCTGTACTTGGCGTGGCATGCTTAGTAAATTCGTTGCTGAAATTAGCCGTATTTGCCAAGAAAGGCAAACTTGCTCCTCCAACGGTTGGCGGTGGCGCCGGCGCAGCCCATGCCGAAGGATCGGGCACCATTGGCCGTTCAATCGTTGTACAATCTCCCATGCGAGTAGCAAACATTCCGTCAAGAATCGCGTTGTGCGATACCGAAGGCAAAGCGTTGCTTCTTGAAGGTGTCGATGTCGTTTGAGCATCCGACTCCTGGTTGTTAGACATCCTTCCAGCCTGCGGTGCTATAGAGCTCACCAAATACTCTTGGCTCTTAGCATCGGTCACTGCTGCTTGTCCATCTTGGTCTTTCATTCTGCTGCTGCGTCTATGTTACGCAACAATTGAGGTTGGGTTGAATTAACCGCAAACTATACACGTGTTTCTCTATCTCCCTCTCGCTTCCTCTCTCAGCAAGTCGGTTCGTTGTTCACGTCTGCCGCAATTGCTCTCACGGAGAAAGTTCTGGAAGAGTCTCCACGTGGCGCTTTGGTACTTGACGCCAGGCAAGTACTCCAAAACCACGAATCTTATGCGAAAGAAATATTCTGCTGCGCACGAATATTTCTGGAGCCAGGAAAGTATTTCAGATCCAAGAATATATTTCTGGAGCAAGAAAATATTTCAGAATGTTGGCTCGCTGGCCGACGTTGAGCATCTCCAAAAATAAACAGTTATTTCTAGCCTTTATTCGTTTATACCGCTTTGGTACCGCTTTGTATTTGGTTTGTATTCGGTTCGGTTTGTACACGGTTTGTACACGGTTTGTACACGGTTTGTACACGGTTTGCTGAAATCTTTTATAAAATTCTTATTAGATAACAATTCATTTTTACAATTCATTTTTACAATTCATTTTCTTACATTTGTGTTCTTTTTACTCACGTCTGCCCTTTCTGCTTGCCAAATTAACTCTCAACTTGAGCGGTCGCAGCGACTGCAGTTGAGCCGAAATGGCAGACACAAAGAGAGCAATTTTATAATAATACGGGACTTTCGGATAAAGGTCAGGGGCGTACTTATAATAAACTATGTTGGCGCGGGGCGCACTTAATTCGCACCGCAACAATTCCTATTCTGCGTTATGCATTTATATGACTTTTTGAAATTTTCTTTAACTCTTTGGATATGGAGAAAGTATTATTATTATTATTATTATTATTAAAGTATAGGATATAGTTATAAACTATCAACCTAACTATATTTTACAAGCACTGGCAACTAAGGCCTTCGGCTTAGACGAAAAACTACATCCATACACTAGCCTGGGATTCGAACCCGGATCCTCGTTGTTCAGTTGACTAAATGACTGGGCCACTTAGACAACTCATCTACCGAGGACTGCAATATGGAGAAATAATTCTTTCCATTCCATTCTTTAGTAAAATATATATATATTTAGAAAAAAAATTTATTATTATTTTTTTATTCTGTTTTCTCTATCTCCTCATCTGATTCAACAATATCTATTGTTTCTATGTCTGCCTTAAATATATTATGTACCCATTCCTCTACCTTTGGGTTTTTTCAATAAAACCTTTCCGTATGCTACTTTTATGGACATTTCCATAAGTACAACTATATTCTTCTTAAACTTGTAGTTTTTATCTATCCAATACCGTATCTTCTTGTATTTATAATTGGTTTCTCCTATCTCTATAATCAAATAATCAAGGAACGGTATGTATTTATTTAGACGTTCAGTCTCTAGTATTGCCGTTGGAGGTATATTCTTCATATTATTCTATTCTTTTCTTATTTTGTATACGTTTCTTATTCTTGATTTTCATCCATCAAATAGAACAGAAATGTTCCTGCTGCATTTGAAAAGCAACAAATATATGGGATTGATAAAATGAAACAAGTACGTACTCTACTATTTTCTTGGATTGGGAATTTTTCACCAAATTTTTCCAAGTAAAGAATATCAATCTCTGCAAAACTTATAGCGCGTTGAGGTGAGTTAACTTTTTCACTCTTAAAAACCTTGTAACCGTCGACCATCAAAGCGTTCGGACGTATTTTTTGTCGCGCTCCGCAATTTCTTTGGTGTTAACCTTTAATCAATTAAAATAAAACAAGTGACAGAGCTCTCAGTCGCCACAGAGACGCCCAATCACAATTATTTTGTTATTTGTAAATACAAATAGTGTTATTGAATTTTATAATTTTATTATTTATAAAAATGTTTGCCTCTAGAACATAAACTAGTGACATAGGGCTGTCGCAACCAACACTTGAAATTGGGTGGACTTCGGAGAGATCATGCAAATGGGGGGCCAAAGACACAGCGATGCTCACCCGTTGATTGCAGAGTAGTGAATAGACAAGAGTTGCTTGAATACTGATTTTATTAAAAAAAAGGTCGAGTTTATATACACGATTCTAGGATCTAGGGGGGTCACATGTATATACATTTGGGGGTCTTATTCAGAGTGTAAATGTGATTGTGTGTGTGAACATAATGTGGGGGACAATTTTGTGTTGTATAAAAATATAGTGTGAGTACAGTGTATATGAAAATATGTAGGGGTTAATTCTTATTCTAAGCAAAGCCTGCATTGGTCTTTACTGTGAGAAATTCATAGTTTGTATTTTAAGCATGCATTTACACCAACATACTCCCGGCCGTTGAACGACTGTTCAACATTACTTAAATGTTGATTTCGTAGTTTCCAACAGGTCGATGTGTAGATTGAGTCGGTTGACTACCAGTTGGCATCTGGGTACCAGTTGTGGGAGGGGTCATCTGTTGAAGGCCAATAGCAATCCTGGCTTCTTGTCTTCCGTTGATACACCGATTTTTGATAACATACAGCAGCACTAATATTATGAATATTATTAGCGCTATGTATGAAGCAATGTTGTGATGTTAAATAGGCCCTTGACTAGATTTTAGGTCATTTGGTAACTTTATTTTGAATCTGGGCCATAATTGACTACTGAGTTTGTCAAGTTCATTGTAGCTTAGCTGAACATTGTTTGAAGCCGTTTCATTAGTTGAGTTCATCATCATAGTGGAAAAATTCCCAAAAAGGGCATATGACATATTCATTGTGCCGATGGTTGTAATACGATGACCAGTTACACGTATTAATGGATTCCGCAAAGTGCAACTGGGATCAAGTGTTAATAATCCTCCTTGACTTATGGTGATGCTTGAACTGTTGTCATCGCAGACTGCAGATAACTCCATTGGCGACATTGTAGCAAAAATCCAATGGTTCTTGTAGTACATATTGAACCAGACGAAAGTCATGCTTGTGTATTTGATTTGACACATATTTGAAGTTTTGTTGTTGAACAACTGGAACTCACAATTACTGTTGATTGAGAACACAGATTGTTTATTTTGACATATGAATTCTTCATTTGTGACTTGATGGCATTGTTTTAATTCAGTTGCTGTTAATCCAAGAAACTGATCTCTGTGCTTATTGACCGCTATCATGGGAATTTGAATATCCATCGTCATAATTCCTTTATTGCTGATTGCTGGTATAGGAACTAGATTGTATAATTCAAATACTTGTGCTGAGAGCAATGGTAGCGTTACTTTGAATATTACGCGCTTCTTTACAATGCTCCCTTCTGCCTTCATCATTTTATACAATTGTAGAACATCATCGTCTGTGGCAGGAAGTATGTGTCCTGGTGGAAGATGATTTTTTAACTCTTTTAAGTGTTGTTCAAGTTGTTTAGGCGAGAGTAACAACGGGCTAATTTGGTCATGATGAACGTCAGTGAGTACATGGGCAATCTCTGATTGTACTCGTTGCAAATTTGAAGCAATCACCGAAAGTTGTGTTGTTATCGTGAGATACCATTGAAAAGTCTTGACAGAATCAGAATGTGCTTGAGATATATCGAGTAGTTGCTGCTCCATCAAATTCAATCGCTTCTCAATAATCGCCTCATCACGCTTGAAGATGTTGATTGTTGAATCAAGTATAGATGTTTGATTCTTTAAGAGTGTTACCAAGTATTCCTCATTTGTTTTCACCTTTTCAATAGTATTGGACATTTCTTTTGCATATTCCGAGTCCAGTACTCCATATAGACTCCTGGCGATGTTGCCAATAAAATCAAATGGTGCTCTACGATTTCGTCCTATGTGCAAGAGATCGTTTTCCATTCTCAGTTCCTCTTCCACATGTTGGAAGTGTTTGTACATTGCAGAACAGGCTTGACTTGGTTTTAATCGGGAACACATTTCCCCAATCTTTTTTATTCCGAAAGAAAATGTGTTCAAATCGTCCCAATAAGGATCCAAATTATAATACGCAATGATTGTCTGTCAGGTACAGCAAATCAACACGTTCCAATTTTCTCATAGTAAATGCCAGGTTTGGCATCAAATTGGGTCGCATTTACTGATTGGGCCAATGCCAATGGTAACAATAGCAACATCATTAATAACGTTAGAGGTAACGATGCTAAGATTCGTCTTTTTGGCTTTGCCTTGTTGTAGCATCCTTAAACCCGTCTTCTTTGGAATCATCGGCATCGTCGTCATCCATGCTTTTCTCTAGGTTCTGGTGATCTTAGTAGGGGAGCTAATTTATGAATAGCTCGTTTGTAAATTCCAGAAGCCGTTTTTACGTCAACTACACGAATATAGCCATCAGGACCAGGATATAATTTTATAATCCTCCCCAATGGCCATTGAAGAATGGGTACATTATCTTCTTTGAGGATCACCATCATGCCTTCTTTCACATTATTATAAGGCTTCTTCCACTTCGCGGAGTTTTGTAGTCCTTGCAGATACTCCTGTGACCATTGTGTCCAAAAGGTATGTTTTAATCGTTGCACCAGCTCCCATTGTTCTGGCAACGATTTCTGTCTGATTGGCTCTGGATCGGGTTGAGCCACCAATGGTTCTCCAATGAGTAAATGTCCTGGTGTGAGCGCAGTAAGATCATTAGGATCATTTGAGTTGGGAGTTAGTGGCCGTGAATTTAATATTGCTTCAATGTTCACAATAATTGTTGACAATTGTTCAAACGTCAAATTGGCTGTGGAAATATTTTTTAGCAATAAATGTTTTGCTGATTTTACAGCTGCCTCCCATAAATCTCCAAAATGAGGTGACCGTGGGGGAATAAATTTAAATTGAACTCCTTTCTGGTTACAGAATTCCATAAGTGCACCAGTTGCCATATCAGAGTAAATCGTTTCACTCAATTCCTTCAATTGGTTGTTAGCTCCAACGAAGTTTGCCGCGTTGTCACAGCATCTTCCTCTTCGTCCAATGAAGCGTTGCAATGCTCCAATAAATGAGGATGTTGATAAGTCTCCAACCAATTCCAAGTGTACTGCTTTTGTTGCAAAACATACAAACACAGCAATGTATGCCTTATCTAGACGTTTTCCTCTTATTTTGTGATGAATCCAGAACGGTCCGTAGTAATCCACACCAGAGATGAGGAACGGTCTATTTTGAGATACGCGGTGTTCAGGTAACTCTCCCATTATTTGTATTACATTTCGTATCATCAGTTTTACTTTAATTTAATTTAATTTAATTTGCGCAGAATCAATATAACAATGATATTATTATAAGGAAGAAGATAAGGGTTTCTTGTGTCCCTTGAGACTGGAGCTTGTTGCAGTCTGGTCGCCACTTGAATAACCGAATTTTCATCAAGCACCAAAGGTTATAATGATAAATAACTTTTCTTGCCCATAGGTTGCTCTGGACGATTTCTGAGATGACGAAGCTCATACTCAAATTCACCTTCCTGAATTTGTTTGATTATAATTATTCGAGCTTGTTCAACTCATCCAATTCCAGTTGAACAGTCTTCCTCCTGTTTTGTGCTCTGCAGAAACGTAAGACGTAAGCAAAAATTCTTTGCATACGATGTATTGAATTTTTGTGGTTTATGTTATAAATCCACCCATCATCCCTTCTAGTAGGAATGGTACTCGTCATTGGCATACTGAAGACTTTGGTTTACCGTTCTGAAGTATCAGTCACATGTTCTGATGCCTTGAATGGTGCTGGCCAGCGAGATTGTAGCCCATGTAGGTATAATGGTCCATATAACCATAAATTGTTTGATGTTAGCTGAGATGCCGATTTCCCTCTTGATAGGACATCCGCAGCATTTAGAGCTGATGAAACATGCCGCCATTTTGTCAGTTTGGAAACAGCATGTACTTTTGTAAGCCTGTTGCCTACAAATGTATGGAACTGAGATGCCCGACAATTAATCCATGACAGTGCAATTGTTGAATCTGACCACAAAAAGGCTTTAACATTTTCCGCTTCCATTCGGAGATCGTGTCGAACTCTGTCCGTGAGTTCTGCTCCAAGCACTGCTGCACATAACTCCAGACGGGGCAATGACTGCTTCTCTAGTGGAGCTACTCGTGACTTTGCGCATAGTAAGCGCACGGAGATCTGACCATTTTTGTATGTGGCCCGAATGTATACAGCAGCTCCATACGCATTTTCTGATGCATCTACAAAGGTGTGGGTCTGACGTGTAGATGGCACCTCTCCATCATATATGTGACTGGGCATTTGCATTTAATTCAGTTCTTGCAGATCCGCTGTTTCTCACAAATTAGCAGGTAAATTGGCATCCATCTCAAATTTTTCCGTTGCAATATGTTGCAGTAAGATTTTAGCGCGTACTACAACAGGTGCAAATAGTCCCAAAGGGTCAAATATTTGTCCTATTTCAGATAATAGAACGCGTCTTGTTATCCCTCGAGTATGTAACTGGGCCTTTCCGCAAAGCGTGTCTTCTTTAGGCATCCAAATTATGCCTAAAGTTTTTACACTCAATTGTTCCAATGCATCACCCAAATTAATACTGCTGCATATATCGTCCTTCGGGATGTCTTCCAATAGCTGTGGATTGTTTGAGCACCATTTTCTCAAATTGAATCCGGCTGGTTTAAGGATTTTAACCAGTTGTTGTCTGATTTGCAGTGCTTCTGCTAAACTGTCTGCTCCTGAGAGGCAATCATCCACATAAAAATCATTTTTAATGTAGTTGCTCCTGAGGCCCACTTTTCCTTGTTTTTGGTTGCCAAATACTCCAGACTCTTTGTTGCGAGGTATGGTGCCGAAGTTGTTCCATAGGTTACCGTCTTCAAGCGGTAATACTTCAATTTTTTATTTGGGCTGTCTCTCCAAACAATCATTTGATTGAATTGATCATCTGGATTTACCCATACCTGTCGGTACATTTTTTCTATGTCCGCAGTGAAAACATATTTATGTGTCCTAAACCTCAATAGGATTGAAAATAGTTGACTTTGTACCACTGGTCCTGGGTACAAGATATCGTTTAAAGATTTTCCTGATGATGTCTTACATGAAGCATCAAATACCACCCTTAATTTGGTTGTGGTACTATCAGGTTTAAGAACACAATGATGAGGTATGAAATAATGCTACCTCGGTAATCTTTCTGGCAACACTTCCTTCATGTGTCCAAGCTGTTCATATTCTTTCATGAATTTTACATATCTAGCCTTTATTTCTGGGCTCATCCTGGTTTCCAATGATAGGAATCTCCTAACAGCCACATCACGAGACTCCCCCAGGGATGAAGAGTCTTCAGCAAATGGCAGTTTTACAACCAATCTTCCATCTGAAGCTTTATGTAAATTGTCCAAGAAGTGCTTTTCGCAATATTCTTCCTCTGGACTTTTGTATATTTTTTCTGGTTCCAGGGTATCTAGTTTCCAGAACCGCTCCAGAAATTCATCAGGCTTAGTAGCCACCATACAAGTTGCAGGTGCAGATGTAGCCATATTTATTTTTCCGGCAATGATCCAACCAAATTCTGAATTTTGAAGAGTTGGACACTTATTTTGTTTTACTTGTCCAGGTAGTAAAATCGAGAAATGGTGATCTGCTCCTAGTAGTAAATCAATTTTACTAGTCTTGTTGAAGTTGGGATCCGCTAGAGGTATGGTTTTCGGCAGGTCAAACTTTTGCGTTATTGCTTCTGTGGGTTGATCTGCGACAATATGCGGCAATACAAAGGCTTCCACTCTTGTACTGAAGTCGGTGTATTTTGATTTTACAAGTACATTTACTCTAGATCTGCTGAGTTGTGGTTGTCCTCCTACTCCTTCAACTCTTAGCGATGCCTTTTCTATTTTTAAAGATAATTGTTTTACTAGTCTCTCTGATATTAGATTGACTTGGGAGCCACTGTCTAAGAGCGCACGAAATTCTCCTTCTCGCTCATTGCTTCCTTTAACAATTACCCTGGCTGTCGCCAGTAGGGTATAATTTTTATTGCTTCCATATGTGGACGCAGCTGAGGCCGTTGTTGTTACATTTGGTTTCAAGTTGTTGTTTCCCAAATGTAACAATGTATTGTGTTTTTTATCGCATTTCAAACATCCCTTCCAGCTACAAGCCTTCGACATGTGGTCGGTTTTAAAACAATTGACACACATTCTCTGTCTCTGTACCCAGTTTAACCGTTCTGCTGCAGATTTAGTTTTGAATTTATTACACTGAAACAGTTTGTGATTTAACTTACTGCAGAACGGACATGAAGATGAGTTTGTGCCAGACGCTGACATATTTTTTGCCTTTCCCTGGACTGCTTGGTACCAATCGCCTCGAGGGCAAGGAAACGTTGTTCCAAAAATGCAAGGAATTCTTTGGTCTTCTGCAATTCCCTTGTATCGGAAAGGGATTGTTCATATAGAGTGTGGGTAAGTCTATCCAATTTTCTTGTCATATGGAAAATTATAATAGAATCCCAAGTTTCTGTGTCAATGCCTATATTCTTTAAGGCTTGCAATGATTCATGAATATTATCATGAAGATTCTTTATTGACAGGGCGTCGTTTCCAATGTTTGGATGATCAAATAATTTTTCGAACACTGCTGTAACCAAGACCCGTTTATTGTTAAATCGTTCTTGCAACATTTTCCATGCAGTGTCATAATTGACTTCTGTTAATTCAAGGTGCCTAATTAATCTTTCGGCATCCCCTGATAGATTTGCTTTTAAATACCACATCTTTTGTACAGCGGGTATGTTTGATTCATGAACCATTTTCTTAAAAATGTCATGAAATTGTTGCCATTTTAAATAATTTCCATCAAACTTTGGAATTGAAATTTTTGGCAATTGTAGTGACGACGTTGTCACATCATGTGCAGGTGGGACACAAAATTTCAGTATCGCCTTTTCTGCCATTATGAATGTTTCCAAATTGTATCCAGCTTCGACTGGATCTACTGCAAGTTTATACATCTCATAGTGCAGTTGTTCTATCTGCTGCCATAAGTTTTCTACAACTGTTTTGTAGTTCATTTTTTCTTCAGGAATTATTTGCTTTAATGTCCTGGAAAGTGTTGCTAGCATAGCGCTTTGCTTTCTGATCAATGGTTGAATGTTAATGCGATCTTCATCTTTTTGACATTTCTGATGACATTTTAAATCTCTTCACCTCGCTCAAACTGTTGTTCGTATATTTTATCCATTTTACTTTATGTACTTTGATCCGTTGGAAGTATATTTTTTAGTCAATTGACAAGGTACGCTCCGACTCGCACCGATTAGTGATCAAAGTACTAGTAAATAAAGTTAAATTGAACAACAAGTATAAAGTTTTTAAAATTTTTCTTTTTTATTTTATTTAATGTAAATGTATATATGTAAATATTGGATCATAGAAATCCTTCGCCTGCTTGGTCGCCGTGTTGACCAAATGGTTCAATTGATTGGGTACGCCTTGTCCCACGTTGCAGAAATCCAAATTTGGAGTTTTCCGATTATACTCTGCTGTCGTTCTAATCCACAAATTGACTAGTCGACAAAGTGCTGATAATTTCAGTTGTCCGACAAACAGAATATTTTATGGTCGCCAAGTTGACTCAAATGTACTTTTTTCCGCTGTGATTCTAGTCGCCAAATTGACTAGGTGACAAAGTGCTGACACAGTCAGTTGTCTCACAAGCAGATGTAGTTTTTAGTTATGGTGTGCAATACCGTCGCCAAGTTGACATAAATGATATGCACAAATGCAATGATATCCAAGTTAGTCAATTGCTTCGTAAATGTCGGGACCCCGGATTGTTGCTAGCCTGCAAAACCGTGCCCTCACTAAGGAATATCAATATTTTCCAAAGCGTTGTATTAAAAAAGGAAATGATCGACAAGTTGACCAAAATTCCTTATATGCGTGTTATTGAGAAAATTTAGTCTGAATTGACAAAAATTCTCACACTTTGACTGTTACACCAAAATGTTTTATTTTTTTTAAATTGGGAACGCCAAGGTCGGGGGTCACCAAAATGTTATTGAATTTTATAATTTTATTATTTATAAAAATGTTTGCCTCTAGAACATAAACTAGTGACATAGGGCTGTCGCAACCAACACTTGAAATTGGGTGGACTTCGGAGAGATCATGCAAATGGGGGCCAAAGACACAGCGATGCTCACCCGTTGATTGCAGAGTAGTGAATAGACAAGAGTTGCTTGAATACTGATTTTATTAAGAAAAAGGTCGAGTTTATATACACGATTCTAGGATCTAGGGGGTCACATGTATATACATTTGGGGGTCTTATTCAGAGTGTAAATGTGATTGTGTGTGTGAACATAATGTGGGGGACAATTTTGTGTTGTATAAAAATATAGTGTGAGTACAGTGTATATGAAAATATGTAGGGGTTAATTCTATTCTAAGCAAAGCCTGCATTGGTCTTTACTGTGAGAAATTCATAGTTTGTATTTTAAGCATGCATTTACACCAACAAATAGCAATACTTAGTAAATAACTAAATTTACTAGTAATGCCAACGTGTAAAGATATTAACTCAGGCCCTTCGTCACTAGACTCTCGCCAGCAGAAGCTACAAGAACAAATTCTTCAGCAACAAAACGAGCGTCGGCTCTCTATACAACGCAACAATGCATATTTCTCAGTAGTGTCTCCGGCCACCACAACAACAACAAGTGCTGAATCCAAAAGTGCAAGTACGAGCAAATTGCTCACGCCAACCAGCAACAACAATTTGTCTTGGAGCGCCCAATGCGCTTCACCCTCAAATTCACTGACACCTGAAGTGTTAATTGGGTCATTGGGTTCGCCGACCGCCGTCAGCGCGCTCACAACAAGAACAATTGCATCTACTGCTTCAACGACAACTTCAACAGCCGCAAAGTCTGCAATAGCTTCAATTACCGTCCAGCAGACTACCTCAACAAAAACTGCCCAACCAGTGACGGTGAATCCAAAGTCACCTGTTCAGACTGGTATGGATAGATATATTAATACAAACAAGCGAAAGCTTAGCCCTCAAACAAAAAGAGGCAACACTCCCAAAATGTCGAAAAACAACATTGTTGGCAAATCAGCCGGAATCCAAAGAAGAAGTTTCCCAAATTAAACCCTCTGTAGCCAAGCCACCACCATTCTATATTCGTGGTGCAAACTGCACTTCACTGGTGCCAACACTGGTAGCGCTAGTTGGTCAAAACAACTTTTATATGACACCACTCAATAGGGATAACATAAAAGAGACCAAAGTGCAAGCCAAAAGTGAAGAATTCTATCGTACTATTGAAAAGTACTTTAGAAAGGAAAGTTTGAATTTCTACACATTCCAGCTTAAGAGTGCCAAAGGCCTTTAAGTGGTTATTAAAGGCATTGAACCAACGGTTCCGACGCAGGAAGTAGTGGAAGCATTGGAAGAGAAGGGCTTTGAGGTAAAGTCCGTCTCAAACATACTGAACAGAAATAAAGTGCCGCAATCTCTATTCAAAGTGGAGTTACAGCCCACATGCGATAAAAAACTTAAACCTAACACAGTGCACCCTATATACAATCTTCAACTTCTGCTACATCGCAGAATTACTGTCGAAGAGCCGGTACAATGCACTAATTGCCAGGAGTTTGGGCACACAAAGTCCTTCTGCAGCCTTCGCCCAGTTTGCGTTGGCTGTTGTCAAACTCAAAAAGATTGTGTCTGCACCGATGACAAATCAAATACAAATACAAGGAAGTGCGGCAATTGTGGTGGTAATCACACAGCGAACTACAGAGGATGCCCTGTTTATAAAAAACTCATGGCCCGACTCAACGCGAAGAAATCAACGGCTCGCATCCAGGGCTCGGCACTAATTCCCTCTCAAACACCACCGGGAATATTTTTCTCAAGAGCCGTAAGGTCATCAGCGACTCCAATAACAACTACTCCTGGAGTAACTTTTGCAAGCGTGCTACGCAATGGAAATGCACAGCCCACTCAAATAGTAGGAATAATAGTAGTAGCCCCAAGTCCATCCGTACTTGGCCAGAACCCCAACGGGATCGAAACGTTGTTGATCTCGCTAAATCAAAACATGACAAATTTCATGACGTTCATGCAAAATCGCATGCAGGAACTGATGCGGAATCAGAACCTGCTTATTCAAAAGCTTATGGACAATAAGAAATAATGTCAGCACTACATATAGGCCTCTGGAATGCAAACGGCATTTCCAAGCACAAACAAGAATTGTCACTGTTTCTGGACTCAAATGATATTGATATTATGCTGTTATCGGAAACACACCTAACAAACAAAAACAACTTTCAAATACCCAAATATGCATTCTACGCAACAAATCACCCAGATGGCAAGGCTCACGGAGGAACTGGTATCCTAATCAAAAACCGGATTAAACACTGTCTACACAATGGATTTGCCAAACAATACCTACAAGCAACTTCAATAAGTGTCCAAACCACTTTCGGCAGTACAACCGTGGCTGCACTTTACTGTCCACCACGATTCTCAATCTCTGAAAAAGAGTTTACTGATTTCTTCAATACACTCGGAGTACGATTTATTGCTGCAGGAGACTACAACGCCAAGCACCCTCATTGGGGATCTTGCCTGGTAAATCCTAAAGGCAAACAGCTGTATAACACAATCATCAACGCAGCAAACAAAATGGGCTATGCCT
This sequence comes from Drosophila saltans, assembly GCA_018903575.1. Classification (NCBI taxonomy): domain Eukaryota; kingdom Metazoa; phylum Arthropoda; class Insecta; order Diptera; family Drosophilidae; genus Drosophila; species Drosophila saltans. Next base: position 24,013 of record JAEIGH010000290.1, on the reverse strand, counting down.
CACCGAATAAGCCCACGTACTGGCCAGCAGATCAACGCAAGCTCCCAGATCTAATAGACTTTGCAATCACCAGGGGAATCGCGCACAATTGCATAACGGCAGAGACACTAGCAGAATTGTCATCGGACCACTCACCAGTAGTTTTCACTATATTAACAGAACCACAAATAATAAAGCAACCACTCGGGCTAACAAATTGCAAAACAAACTGGCTCAGATTTAAAAAATACATAAGCACCCATATCGAGCTAAATCCCAAACTGGACGACGAAGAAGACATCGAGCTTTGCACCTCTGCACTAGAGTCTACGCTTATTGAAGCCGCAGATATCTCTACCCCAATTATCAGTCACACCCAGAAAAAAACACAAGTCTAACAACCGACTAATTGAACTACTTCTAGCAGACAAAAGACGGCTCAGGCGAGAATGGCAAATGTCTCGATCACCGGCAGCAAAACATCGCCTAAAGGCAGCTTCGCGAACTCTAGCAAAAGCGCTTAGGCAAGAAGAAGCAAGGACACAGCGGCAATATATCGAGAAGCTTAGCCCTACCAGCACCAAATATCCGCTGTGGAAAGCACATCCAACCATAACTGCTCCAGCCGAGATAATTTCACCTTTACGATGCCCAACTGGCAAATGGGCCCGCTCAGACGAAGAAAGAGCACTCATCTTTGCAGCTCATCTAAAAACGGTCTTTCTTCCAAATCCGTCAACAAACTCTTTTCAGCTCCCCACCTTGCGCACCCCAATGGAAAGTGAGCAACCGAAATTCCAAACGGAGGAAATTTCTGCAATTATTAAAAACTACCTTAACCCAAGAAAGTCGCCCGGCCATGACAAAATAACCCCAAAAATGATCCGAGAACTCCCGATCTGTGCTGTGAGACACATCTGCAAACTCTTTAACGCGATAGTAAAAACTGGTCACTTTCCCATAAGCTGGAAAAAATCAGTAATCATTATGATCCCAAAACCCGGAAAGGACAAAACACAGCCATCATCGTACAGACCAATCAGTTTATTGCCAAGTCTTTCAAAACTATTTGAAAAGGTCCTACAACTCCGTATAAATACAATCCTGGTAAACCAAAATATAATCCCACATCATCAGTTTGGCTTCCGTGAAAAGCATGGCACAATTGAGCAAGTCAACCGTATCACCTCAGAGATCCGCACAGCATTCGAGCAAAAAGAATATTGCACAGCAATTTTTCTCGACGTCGCCCAAGCCTTTGACCGAGTCTGGCTTGATGGCCTAATATATAAAATAAAAGCGACGCTTCCACAATATACACACAAGCTAATGGAATCTTATCTATTCAACAGAAAATTCGCTGTACGATGTAATAGCTTCACCTCTGATGACTTCGACTCAAAAGCAGGTGTACCTCAAGGCAGCGTGTGGGGTCCAACACTTTATATTTTGTACACAGCGGACATACCAACAAGCCCTGCACTCATCACATCTACTTTCGCCGATGACACGGCTATCCTTAGCCGCTCCAAATGTCCGATCAAAGCTGCTGAGCAACTGGCAACCCATTTAAAGGAAATTGAAAAGTGGCTAGCAGATTGGCGCATCCGTGTAAATGAACAGAAATGCAAGCACGTTACGTTTACCCTCAATAGAAGAAACTGCCCATCATTGACGCTCAACAATGTGCCAGTGCCTCAATCTGACGTTGTTGTGTATCTTGGAGTTCACCTGGACAGAAGATTAACTTGGCGTAGGCACATCGAAGCCAAGAAAAAGCAGCTAAAGCTTAAAGCAACCGGACTACATTGGCTTATCAATGCACGATCTCCCCTATGTTTAGAGTTTAAAGTTCTTCTCTACAACTCGGTATTAAAACCCATCTGGACATATGTATGGCTTTGCGCTATGGGGAAACGCAAGCAAGAGCAACATCGAAACCATACAAAGGGCTCAATCCAAGGTTCTCAGAACCATCACGGGAGCACCTTGGTATATCCGTAATGAAAATGTACAGAAAGACCTACATATTCCTAGCGTAATAACCGAAATAAAGGTACAACAGCTTAAGTACACCGCTAAACTGCAGGCACACCCGAATACCCTGGCCAAATCATTAACACGAGTACGTGAAAGTACTCGGCTTCAACGAAACGACCTCCCAACCCTCTAGTAATTAATCAGGGCCATAGATCAATGTAGCATCTTTCAGATGTTAGGTTATGTGTTAGATTAAGATAAACCTAGAAAATTGTTGTTAGTCTTATAAGCCTATATAAGAGATCCAACAAACAAATACAACGTAAGAAAAAAAAAAAAAAAAAAGTCGATTATATCGGATATTACGCTGATGGTTTTCTATTACCCCGCTAAAATAAGTGTCTAAAGTACTCATATTCCTGTTTTAGTTAGTACACATACAACAAAATTTATTTAAAATTGAAAAATCATTTTTGATTTTATTTCATAACCAAGGTCACTCAATCGAGTGAATTCGATTGAATGAAGCGTAAAGCCGAAAGAAAACTTTAAAAATGCCGAAGACATTCGAATTATTCTATTTTTGGCAGACACATTTTGAGCATCGTTCATTTCGTTGAAGACAATTGTGACAGGCATAATGGAAAATAGTCAAGCGGACGAATTTGTATGTATTTGGCAAACTAATTTTGATGGTTTTGTTTTTATTGTTGTTGCTTATTGTTATATATATGTAAGATGTGTGCTGGGTTGCTGGTTGTTTTTTGTAGCCCTGGCGATTGAGAGAAGAGGCAGAAAGTTGGCGAGCGTCGGAGAAGTAGCATCATCGGTGAAAAAGTTGTCTGCGAGAAAAGTCGAAAGTCGTCGGTAAAAAATAAGTAGAAGAATCAAGTCGCTTTAAACGTTGTATTTAATTAAGTCTAATTGGTGAACCCGCCATATTGGTACTAATTTGTTTTTTTTGTAAACTGATTTAGCACTATAACTATCTATTTGTTTTTATACAAATAAATCCATTACATTTGGGGGCTCGTCCTAGTGCTTTCGGCTAATATAAAGACAATCAGTGCTTAAGTTGTGAAATGGTTTTTAAAAGTTGGTAAAAATCATTTAAAGTTGTAAGTTGCTATTGGAAAATTCGCGAGAACAGTTGTGAAATTAAAAGAGTTGTTGTTGTTGAACAAAATCGGTAATGACGAAAACGAAGCGTACTCCGGCAAAAAACACTGAGAAAAAACGCGCGGGCGCCGAAATGTCGCGACAAAACGAGACCTTGGAAAAAGCGGACGAAATTGAAATACACGAAGAGAAGCAAGAAGTTGGATGCACAACAAGAGCAAGAGAAGTACGCGAAGCGTTGATGCTGGATTTAGTCGAAAAACGAGAAGAGAATACGAAAGAGAATAATATGGAAGAAGAGAACAACACGATGTTGAAAAATTTGATACAGTTGCTAACGCTGAAAATCGAAGCTGACGAAGTGAAACAGGGTGACTCAGGCATTCAAGCAGACGATTTTGCTAAAGTGGTACCCAACTATGATGGACAAAGTATGCCTGTGGAAATGTGGTTCAATAATTTTGAAATGAATGCTGAGGCCTATGGTATAACTATGAAGCAGAAATATGTTCAGGCACGATCTAAAATGACTAAAGTTGCAAAGTTATTTTTAGATTCAACTCCAGTACGCAGTTATGACGATCTTCGTGTGCAATTGGAGAATGAATTTGGCATGGACGACGTATGTAGCGCTAATATACATCAGAAGCTACGTGAGCGTAAGATGCAGAAAGAAGAAACCTTTCGAGAGTACATGTTTCATATGAAGTCAAGTGCCACAAGGTCTGAAGAAAGTTAACCAGAGAAACTACGAGAAAAAGCCTCGTTGCTTTAACTGCGGATCAAGTGAGCATCTTAGAAAGGAATGCAATGTGACAACAAAATGTTTTCGCTGCAATGGTGAGGGTCATATCTCAAAGAACTGTCCAAAGATTGCGAATACTGATGCAGTGTATAATTCGAAGCGCATGGAGACTGCAAACATTGCTATAGTACAAAATACAAAACGCATAAAGGAAGTCGACATAAAAGGTTGCAACATTAACGCTTTGGTTGACACAGGAGCGGATGTGTCTTTGGTGTCCAGAAGCGCTGTAAAGAAGATTGGAGTTAAAAGTCTGGAAAAAGCTGTCAAGAATTTGGTGGGTCTAGGCGGAAATGTTACTCATCCGCTTGGTACTTTTCAAGCTGAGGTCAAGGTGGACGACGTCCAGACAGTCCAAAAATTTGTTGTGGTCGCAAACGAAGATGTGCCGTATGATGTGGTACTCGGCTATGACTTTATGGAAAAAATCTTCGTTACGTCGTCGGAAGCAGGGTATAAGTTTTATCCCCCTGCTGGGGATAAAACTTCAAAGGATAATCAGTTAAGTATTTTTAATGTAACAGAAACCGACTCTGATATAGATGTACCCTCAGATTTCGAAAATGATGTTCGAGCAATGATCAGGGACTACAAGGCCGTGGAATACCCAAACGTTGAAGAGAGAAGCCAGAATACTGCAGAAGTAATTGATGCAGTTAGTCTACAGATTGTCCCAGATGGTGTTATCCTGCCGTTTCGCCAAGCACCAAGTCGTCTGCCGGCTATTGAAGCTGCAGCAGTGAAGCAACAAGTCGACGAATGGCTCAATGCTGGAATCGTTCGCCGATCGTCATCCAATTTTGCCAGTCGAGTCGTTGTGGTCAAAAAGAAAGATGGCTGCTATAGAATCTGCGTAGATTTTCGAAAGCTGAACAGTATGGTGTTGAAGGATGGGTTTCCGGTTCCGATAATTGACGATGTCCTAGAGAAGCTGCAGGCCGCAAAGTTTTTTACGGTCATGGACTTAGAGAACGGATTTTTTCACGTGCCGATTGAAGAAACAAGTAAAAAATACACAGCATTTGTGACCAAGGAGGGATTATTCGAATTCAACAAAGCTCCGTTTGGATTCTGTAATTCACCTGCAATATTTATCCGATATGTGACAAATGTTTTTCAACCGTTGTTAAATGCAGACGTGCTGGATCTGTATATGGATGATATTATAATCCATGCAACGACAGCAGAAGAATGTCTCAATAACTTCATCTTATTGACAGTTTTTGACATAGCAGCAGCGTTTGGACTTAAAATTAAATGGAAAAAGTGTCACTTTCTAAAAAACACTGTTGATTTTTTGGGCCATACGATCTGCGATGGACAAATTAAGCCAGGACAAGAGAAGACCAAAGCTGTCAATAAGTTTAAAGTACCAGAAAATATAAAGGCAATCCAAGCATTTCTGGGCTTAACTGGATTTTTTCGCAAGTTCATTAAGGGGTATTCAATTATTGCCCGACCATTGACTGATCTCTTGCGTAAAGTGTGGTTTTGGAGTAAAAAGTCTTCGGAAACTGAAGCTCGACAGCATAGCTACATTTTGGAAGCGAAAGCAGTATACCTTGCCTGCCAAAAGTTTAGACAATACGTTTTGGGCATCAAGTTTAAAGTTGTTACTGATTGCGCAGCTTTTAAGCAGACAATAAACAAGAAGGATGTTCCTAGAGACGTGGCGCGATGGATTGTCTATTTGCAGGATTTTAACTTCGATGTGGAGCATAGAGCTGGAGAGAGACTTAAACATGTGGATTGTCTCAGTCGCTATCCACAAGGAATTATGATTATAAGATCGGAAACGTCGGCAAGATTTAAAAAAGTACAGCAAGAGGATACAATGTCAAATGCTCTGATTGAATTGTTGCAAAATCAACCCATGAAGATTTTAAATTAAAAGGCGGTCTTTTATACAAAACGGTTGGCGGTAATGAACTTTTGGTTGTCCCGAAACAAATGGAAAAAGAGATCATTGTTGAAGCCCACAATGTTGGCCACTATGCGATGCAAAAGACAACGCATGCAGTTCAGCAGTCTTATTGGATACCGCATTTAGAGTCAAAAGTTGCCCGAATTATAAATAACTGCGTCAAATGTATAATTTATAACAAAAAGTTTGGCAAAAAGGAAGGATTGATGCAGGTGATAGACAAAGGAGATAGACCATTAGAAACGATACATGTGGATCATCTTGGGCCTTTAGACGCAACATCAAAACAATATAAGTGTTTAAGAATAAACACCGTAATTGTTGAAGCGGTAGAAAATAATACATTATTAAATAAGTAACGTACGATTCATATTCAGCCTAGCTCACATGCCGAGAATATGTGTATTTTTAGCCGAAGCATTCAGCTAGGCATCTAACGGCGAACGCAGGCTTAGATTAAAATAGATCTCACCCCAAACCATCTGTTTGGTGGAACTCATGCATGCGTTTTAGAGCTAAGATTCCAAATATTTTAGTAAATAAATTCAGTTCAGATTGTGAATTCAAAAAATGAAGATCGGGTTAATTATTTCTTCTCCTCGGAAGCCCTATTCATTTTGGTCCTTCGAGCTCCTCGGAGATCCAATTCAGTTTGGTCCTTCGAGTAAAAACTCTGTTGTTTTCCCCCACCAGTGGTAAGAGACAAAGAGGTTGACCAGCTCCTTAAAGTCTGCGATCTAGCTACGTTATATGCTAAGACCAGCTAAAGGTAGCAAAATAAAAAACTCCTGATTTCCCCCACCAGTGGTAAGAAACGGAGTATAAATGAAAATATTTAAAATATTTAATTTAAAAAAAAGTGCGTCCATATTTAAAAGGCAGTTTGCTGTGGAGCAATTGCAGAAATTCGTGTCGGCAAAATTTTGAGTGGCGTGTTCGAAGCCAATACATCGAACTTGCGTAAAGAAGGAAAGTCCCGCAAAAAAAAATTTCAACTCGCGACTCGGGTTAACATTACGGTGTGAGTGAAAAGAAAAAAATTAAAGGGACAGAAAAAGAGCCCAATAGACAGTTCCAGTAAAGATTGCCAATGGCAGGAACAGTATCAAAGAGCCCAGTGGAAGTGGCCAGTGACCAGAGTATACTCAGTGGCGGTATACAGTGCAAGTGAGAATCCCTAGAATTCCCAAAGACGTGGGCGCAAAGACGAAGCCCCTTAATATCGCTCATCATCACCCATCAAGAAGGAAGGACGATATCAGCAATAACACCGGCAAAAGAGGCATCAGCAGCAAAACCAGCAATAGAAGCAACAGCAGCAGCAGCAGCAACAGATAAGATAAAATAAGATTTATATTTGTTTACATATTTATATATTAAATAAAATTTAAATTATAATGATGTCAGAAAAAACAATTACATTGCTAACGAAGCAGTCCAAATTGATGGAAAGATTGAGGTTTTTGGAAGGTTTAGATGCTAGCAAGATAAATAAGGAGATTTTGAAGGAGGTAGATGAGATCCAAACCCAGTGGTTAGGAAATCATAGTATGCTTTTAAAGATTAGACTAGTCGATCACGATTACTTCAATAGTAGGAGAGTTGATGAGGGGCAAGTAATAATTAAAAGGATAAAAAACAAAGGCAATGTAGATACTGATAAGTCAACTGTCGTCGAAGAAGGCGTTAGACCTAGTACTAGTAGAGAAGCCGCTGCTAGGGTGGATACGGTCATAGGTAAGGACAGTGTAGGTGAAGAAAATGGGTTTGAAGAAAGAGTTCGCCAACTTCGGGAATACCTGGAGGAGGTGAAAAATGATATCAGGGAAAAGAAGGTGGAAATATTTAAATTCCACAAAAATAAAATTGATTTCATGTGGCAGAGGGTACAGAATAAGGTAGAAGAGTTGTACGAAAAATTTGTATCTAACAGGGAGTTTGAGGCTACAACGGAGGAGCTAGAGTTTGATGTACAGAATACTCTAGGAGCATTGGAAGAGATAATAAATAAACCGGTAGGAGTAAAAGTTGGGAATGTTTGCATGAGAGAGGACTTGCCGGTGTTACCGAAAATTCAGGTACCCACGTTTTTCGGAGAACCGAAAGAGTGGGACCTGTTCGCGGAATTATTTGTAGAACTAATAGATAAAAGAGAGGATCTTAGCCCTGCTCTTAAATTTAATTATTTGAAATCCGCGTTACGAGGAGAAGCGAGGAGCATGGTAGCTCATTTATTGTCGGGTTCGACCGACAACTATAGTGCCGCTTGGGATTTACTAACCAAGCGGTATGAAAATCATCGGAGGATATTTTCCGAACAATTAAACCGGATAGTAGATTTACCGGTAATTAATAATGAGTCTGCAAAAAATATAAAAGGGGTGATCGACGTAATTAATGAGTCAATACACCTTATTAAAGTAAAAGCCAATCTGTCCGATGAAGTTGACGTGATATTCGCTCAACTCATATTAAGGAAGTTGGATAAAGAGGCTCTTCAATTGTATGAGAGCCAAGTTAAGAAGACGAAGCAGATACAGCAGTTATCTGACGTCTTAGAATATTTGGAGCAGAGATATTGTTCTTTAAGCTCCATTAAAGAAGAAAAAAGACCGATGCAAAAAATGGCATATACGGCTTTTAATGAAAATTGTCCGATTTGCAAAGTTGCCGGACACAGCACATTACAGTGCTATAAATTCAAAGGATTGACTCCAATGGAAAGAGTAGAATTAGCCAAGAAAGTGCAATTATGCACAATTTGCTTGAAACATTCAAGCAATAAGAGATGCACAAATGAGGATGTTTGCTCAGTGTGCGGTAGGGGGCACCACACATTACTTCACATTGGTGAAAGAATAGAGATAGTGAATACATGTGTAACGGCGCATCCGGCGTTGTTAGCCACCGCCCTAATAAAAGTAAAGGCAGTGAATGGTGGGTATGAGACCCTAAGAGCCTTAATTGATAGTGGATCACAAAGCACTATCGTTTCTGAGGAAGCAGCCCAGATTTTAAAATTACAAAAAATGAAGGCACACACGGAGATAAGCGGTGTGTCTTCACCAAAATCTAAAACATCAAAATACAAAGTCAACTTGGGAATAAAAGTGCGAGAACCATGGAAAAAGCTTCTTAAGGTTGAAGCGATTGTGTTGCCGATATTAATGACAGCTCTTCCAGAAAAAGAAGCAAACGTAGATATGTCAAAATGGCAATCGTACGTGTTAGCCGATCCAAATTTCAATAAGCCTGGTCGGGTTGACGTAATATTGGGAGTTGATGTATACACCTACATTGTAAAAAGTGGTGTTACGAAAATTGACGGGTTGTTGGGACAGAATACGCAGTTTGGATGGATTGTTTCGGGAAATGCAAAGTCGGAAGGAAACAATTCTATTATCGCCACAACGATAGGTCTGACAAGATCAAAATATAAGAAGCGTTGGCAGATAAATAAAAGTAAAAAAGCAACAGAAAATATGGTTAGATCTCGCCCCCCGGCAGGACCTCGCTTCGGAGGTGTTTTTGAAGCTGGGGTTAAAACTGATAAATACCAACAAAAAAGAGTTAAAATGGAGAAAAATAAAAAAGATAAAAATAACTATCCTGTTAGATGGCCTTTGGAGAAAAGTATTAGTGCTCACAAAGGTCGGGAAAACACAAAGGTGGAGAAATTTGTGAAAAACTTTAAAGATAAAAAATACCATCTTCGTAGATGGCCTTTGAAGAGAATTGGAAGTACTCTTAAAGAAGAGGACAATATAAATAAAATAAAAATACAGCAAGCGTCGATTACAAGACCGGTAAAAAAGATTTGTCCAGTAGAGTTAAAGAGAGCACAGAAGGGGGATGCTCGAGAAACGTATTTACTAATAAATAAAAACATTTCAAAAAGTAAAAGAAGAAAAAATTAGTTTAAAAATATATAAACCTTGTTGATAGATAGCTAATTATGAGGGTAAGAATCCTATTAACTGGTAGGCAACCATTCTTTTTAATACGTACATACAGCGAGAGTTATTATTTTATGACCGAATCCACCTTCAACAAATGTCAGACGTGGCAATCTAATAGTCGGTCTAATTATGTCTACAAAACGATAGGTGAAATCGATCGATGTAGAAAGTAGAAGTAGTTGACTGTTTTAAAGGTCTAAATCATTCTAAAGCTAGAGTCCAATGTGGTAGTGCACAACAGGAATTGGTAGATATTCCTGAACATATTATTTTCAGCATAAGATCAGATTGCACCGCTAGAACGCAAGATAAGATTTTAGTGGCTCATCACAGTATCCAGGCAGAATTATATCAAACTATCGCGACCTCACACATAAGGGATATTAGCGATTTTCCGAAAATAATGTGGGATCCAGTAGGAGTTAAAATGAAAAATAATAGAGCAGCTTTGAAAGAATAAAAATTGAATTACAATCGTTAAAAGACCACCACATAGAATTTTCTTGGTGTAAATTTCCATCATAACTGGTCCTGCTTCTCTAATAATAACAATTGTATTAATTATAATAATTATAATAATAAACGCTATAATGAAAATTAATATAACTAGAAGGCTACAAACCATAACGTTTGGCGGCCCTTTTGCAGAATGTTTAAGAATAAACACCGTAATTGTTGAAGCGGTAGAAAATAATACATTTGAATATTCATATTTAAAAGAATAAATAAGTAACGTACGATTCATATTCAGCCTAGCTCACATGCCGAGAATATGTGTATTTTTGGCCGAAGCATTCAGCTAGGCATCTAACGGCGAACGCAGGCTTAGATTAAAATAGATCTCACCCCAAACCATCTGTTTGGTGGAACTCATGCATGCGTTTTAGAGCTAAGATTCCACCACCAAATATGTGACCCCCTAGACTCTAAGACCTGTCCTTACAAATATTTTAGTAAATAAATTCAGTTCAGATTGTGAATTCAACAAATGAAGATCGGGTTAATTATTTCTTATCCTCGGAAGCCCTATTCAATAAGTATATATTTGCTATGGTCGACGCCTTCACGAAATTTGTTTGGTTATATCCAACAAAAACAACAAGTTGCGAGGAAGTTCTACGAAAGTTAAAAGAGTGGTCCGCTATATTTGGTAACGCTGTTCGAATTATCAGTGACAGAGGATCTGCGTTTATAGCTAAAGATTTCGAGGAATATATTAAGTCGAACGGAATTCACCATGTTTGGACAACAACGGGCGTTCCAAGAGGCAACGGTCAGATCGAACGTGTAAACAGATCTATCATTACGATTATTTCCAAGCTGTCTGCGGATGAACCGGCAAAATGGTTTAAGTATGTGCCAAATGTGCAAAGAGCTATTAATTCTCATGTCAATGTATCAACGAAAAGATCACCATTTGAACTAATGCTGGGTGTTCAAATGAATAATGGGCCAGAGAATCGGATTCTTAAGTTGTTACAGGAGGAAGTATGCGATAAATTCGATGAAGAGAGACAGTCGATGAGAGCTTCTGCCAAATGGGAAATTACTAAAGCCCAGGAAGCATACAAGAAACAATATGATTCAAAACGCAAGATTGATAACGTATATAAAGTTGGAGATTTGGTAGCGATTCGGCGTACACAGTTCGTTGCGGGTCGCAAGCTTGCGAGTAAATATCTTGGACCGTACGAGGTTATAGCAGCTAAACGATGCGGAAGATACGATGTTAAGAAAGCAGCAGCAGATATCGAGGGTCCAATGCTCACAGCTACTAGCTCAGACAATATGAAGTATTGGCGAAACAACCAGGACTCGGACGAGTTGTCATCGGGGTCGGATGACTAATATCAGGATGGCCGAATGTAAGATGTGTGCTGGGTTGCTGGTCGTTTTTTTGTAGCCCTGGCGATTGAGAGAAGAGGCAGAAAGTTGGCGAGCGTCGGAGAAGTAGCATCATCGGTGAAAAAAGTTGTCTGCGAGAAAAGTCGAAAGTCGTCGGTAAAAAATAAGTAGAAGAATCAAGTCGCTTTAAACGTTGTATTTAATTAAGTCTAATTTGTGAACCCACCATATTGGTACTAATTTGTTTTTTTTGTAAACTGATTTAGCACTATAACTATCTATTTGTTTTTATACAAATAAATCCATTACATATATGTATGTATGTACATAGGTAATGTAGGTTGATATGCATATAAATATGTTTTTTTTGTTTGATAAATTAATATGTTTGTGCTTAGTTAATCAACTTGTATTTGTGATCTGTCCATAAATGTTTCTTGTGCGTTATTTTTCAGATTTAATTTAATGATTTTGAAATATATACATACATAGGTTATTTATAATCCAAGTGATGTTAGGGAGAAGCTTCAGAGTGTCCTGTATTCTTTGATTGAAAAAAGAGGCCGAAGCGAGGTGTGGCAATTTTTTTCTAAAATAAGAAATAGTATTGGAGACGAATTGCAGAATTTTGTAGCTTGTAAGATGTGCTTTATGGTATATAAGTTTACAGGAAGCACATCAAACCTTGTGAAACATAAATGCTACTTGGTTAACGCGAGTAAATTTAATGAAGCCGCCCCAATTGATGTTAACCCTGAAACGAAGCAGCAGGGTGTAGCAGTCGTAACAGAATGGGTTGTGAAGAACTGAACAGAACCTCTAAAAATCGTTGATGATTCAGGATTAAAAAAATTTGCAACCTTCTTAATTAACGTAGGAGCAACTTATGGAAAAAACGAGGTTATTGCCCCACCCCACAACAATATCGAGAAACATTAAAACGCTTTATGAGTGCAATATCGGTCCTATTAAGATCGAGATTCAAAAGTTTAAGGAATTGGGTTACGCCATAACGAGTGACATATGGACCGACAATTATTTGAAAACGTCTTACTTGTCGTGTACTATCCATTATGTGAAGGAAGGTGTGCTGGCTGACCGCCTAATCGCCATGAAGTCTATGAAAGACACGTCGTGCACAGGTTTGTTTATCTACACTTCTAAAAGAAAGGTTAAATCTAATTTTCCTGTATATGTTTAGGCCTAAATATTCGTGCAAAAATTGATGAAATACTCGAAGACTTCGGCTGTAAAATTGATATGGACAATCCCGTAGTTGTGACAGACCGTGGATCAAATATGAAGGCCTTCCAAGATATACACAAAATGCATTGCGTTGATCACCTAATTAACAACGCGATTGAAAAAGCCATTAATGCTGTGCCCGAGATGGGGAGTATTATTACAATTTGCAGCAAGTTGGTTAAATATTTCAAAAAATCAGGAATGAATTCAGCATTAGGTTTATCTTTAAAAAGCTATTGCCCCACTCAATGGAACACCGTTTATTACTTGCTGAAATCTATTGAAGTGAATTGGATAGACCTTACAACAACGCTAATAGATAAAAATCAAACACCCAAGATTGATGGAATTAACATTAATCATTTAAGATCTATTGTAACCCTTTTAGAAGTTTTTGAGAGTGTGTCAAAAAAGCTCGAGGCCAGTAAACGACCAACTATACATTTAGTTTTGCCAAATATAAATAAACTAAAAAAGGCATGTCAGTCCGATAGTAATGACATTGAAATAATACAGTCCTTTAAGTCCGCTCTACATAGCCAAATTCTGACTACAGTTATGCCTAATTTATCTAAATTTCACATCATTGCCCTTTTTCTCTTCCCACCGACAAACAAATTAATTCAATTTTCACCCACTGAGAAACAATCTATTTTTGACGAGTGCATAAAAATTATGCAAACTTTTGATAAACATAACCCAAACCCAACAGAAATTGATTCACCTAGTGATGAGTTTGCTGACTTCGTTGAGCCACACCATAACGACACAAATAGGGACCCAATAGAAGAAGAAATTAAAGGGTATTCTAATCTTAATGTACCATATACAACCAATTTTGATGTTTTAGCTTGGTGGAATACGAACCAACAATTTTTCCCTTTGTTGTTTAAAGCTAGCTGCAAAATATTTTGCATTCCAGCAAGCAGCGCTGCATCTGAGCGTGCATTTTCTGCAGCTAGAAATTTAATAACAGATAAACGTTCACTAATCACCACAAATCCAGAAAACATTAATAAGATTATGTTTTTACACTCTAACATAGACTAATTTAATTATAATTATAATTTGAATATAATGTATACATACATATATAATAAAATAATAAATATAAAAACATAAATCTTGTTTTGCATTTTTCCCTTCTTCTTCTTCTTCTGCAAGAGAAAAAAAATTTTGTTGGCATCCGAATGAACTCATTCGGCGTAGAAAATTTCTCGGCATTCTCACTCATTCAATTCGTCTATTGTCGGTTAAATGTTGTGCGACCGAGTCTTTTGTGAACGCATTCATTCACTCAAATTCATGACGTTTCGCATTCAATTCATCTCAACTCATTTTGAGCGTTGTTAATTCGAATGTGCCTTTTTTGCCATTCATGCAGCTCTCTAATATATATATAAATTTTTTTTTTTTATTTTTCAAAAATGCACTTTTGTTTCAGATTTGCATAATTCATTTAGATTTTGTCCAAGTCATTAGCATAGCTTAGGGCTTTTTTTGTAATACATTTATTATGCAGCTTATATGCCTTGAACAATACGTATGCAACCAATATGACAACAATTGTCAACAAAAGTACATTGGTCAATCGTAAATCAGCATTTGATGATTCAACTTTATTTATTACGTTAGCAGTGGAGTCCATTGTCTTGGTTTCTATTAATCCCATTTTGGATTGTTCACAAGAATCATCAAATTTACTGATTATTATTATTATTATTATTATTATTAAAGTGTAGGATATAGTTATAAACTATCAACCTAACTATATTTTACAAGCACTGGCAACTAAGTCCTTCGGCTTAGACGAAAAACTACATCCATACACTAGCCTGGGATTCGAACCCGGATCCTCGTTGTTCAGTTGACTAAAAGACTGGGCCACTTAGACAACTCATCTACCGAGGACTGCAAAAATTTACTGATACTATTATCAAACATTAGGAATTTCAGAGAATTTGAAGAAAATTTTTGTATACACACATATATAAAAATTTCCTTTTACAAAACCCTACCTACTTTTTCGCATAGCTTCACAGGCTACACTTATATTGGTCGGATGTGATTCCGCTCAATTTGACAATATTTTGTTTTACAATTTGTTTTGTTTTTGCTTATACATTAGCTTATAATAATTTTTAACATTATTTTTAAAATTTCATTTAGGCATTTTTGTTGATAATAATTTTTTCTTCTTTGTTGGGTGTCTTGGGCATCAGCTTGACGTCGCCGGTTTGGCACGCTGATGCTCCCTCAATGGCGTAAAAAGCGGCCTGCTTTTCACGCTGTGTCGTCTCTGCTGCTGCTGTCCTGGGCCTATGGGCTCAGGCGGTACCGGTGCCGGTCATCGCACCAGAATTATTTTTGTTGTCCCTCCAGCAGGTATATTCACAGAAGGGGCTCTCCAATGGCCCCGGGCAGTCTCTCGGGCACTTCTTCTCTGGTTTCGGCAGATTTACTTTGGGAGGTGGAATGATTTTGTTTTCAATATCATATGTCGTAGGTATATTCTTAGCTGAGTGAGTTAGAGTGTTTTTTGGCTTTCTGTTCTCAATAATTGACTTTAAAAAGTCAAGTTCAGATTGTAACTTCTGGGCAGTTGGCCATGGAGGAGGTGTCGGATTTGTATATAGCAGCCACTTTATGTGCGCTATTCTTTTATTAATTTTATTTTTTATTCCTCCTCTCCTTGCCATTTCACTCAACTCTACTCACTCAGATACATTTTTTCCGTTTGGGATTTTATTCTTCCTTCTTCGTTTCCTCCTCTGCCTTTTTGTTATCCAGGATTAGTACTTCAGTCTTTGATCCAGTGCAGGTTTTTCCCGTCTGTCACGGTCGCCATGTATTATTAGATGTGCCGGTTTGCATTAGTTTGGAAGTTAGTTTTGAATAAATAGATTTTCACAGTTTTAGTGTTCACTTAAAACATTCTTTATTTAAATCTTTATGTATTCAGTTAGCGTTCTCTTTTCATAATCATTGTGTAGTTGCTTCGAGTTCTCTTTTTATAATAATTCTTAAATCTATAACCATGGTTCATTACAGCTAAGACCGCGGAGCTGCGCTGCCAGTGACGCCGGCAGAGGAGCGGTCTGCTTATACTTAAATGTTTACATAAGCATATTTAGAATGTGCCGCCACAGCGGGAGAGTGAGGATGTATCATGTTACTTGGTGACAAAGTGGTCGCGCATGTAACATATGCCGACTCAGCAATGTCCAGTACTATGCACTCGTGTGTGGTCGAGATTCTTAAGTGGCATTGCACTTGAATATTGTATACATAAACATTATAACAAAATGTTACAATATGTTTGTAATAATATTATTAATTGCATTAAGTACAGTGGTCATTCATTGTTATTGAACATGCTACAGGATGAGGGTATGGTGTTTCTCACCACACCCGCGACAGCCCGATTTGCTTCGACACAATCCTCAATGCTCTAATACTGTCTGTAGTCGCCTTGAAACTGCCGACATTTGCGGAGAGCATGAACTCCTCCGCAGACCTTGCACTGGTAGCTTCCTTCGAGGATAAGACGAGCGGTTCTTGGAGACGAGGATATTTGAGCTACCAATTCAGACGTGGACGCAGTGGTTCAACTGTGGGACCACACAGAATCCACCCGAATATCGTCTCCAGAGCAAGGAGGGATCTGCCATAGGAAGACGCGGAATGCTCTCCTTTATCTTTGTGGGAACCGGGCAGGACGGAATCGCGCTAGGAAGGTTGGGCACGTGCTTGGAAGAATCTCTAGGAGAAGAGATTTTAAGTTCGCATACTTTGTGAGAGTTGGTGGCAACACAATTGGAGATGCCACTGATTGCAGCGTCAGTGACACGGAACCGGGGTCTCACCAGATCGAACTTCTTCTTGGATAGGAATGTTCCTTCAGATTTTTTGTAAACAGCAGAATCTCCAACTAAATAAGATAGAATAAAGAACTTTACTTCAATTTTGAACATTAAACGGACTGGTCGTTGGTTTATTAATTAATAAAAAGGAATTTATTCAGTAAAAATTTCACATATGTATATACAAAAGGGTCAAATCAATTGACAAAGCTCTATTCATCGAAGGATACTGGAATCAAGCCTTCTCACGCTCCCGAGAGGTAAGTGGCGCAGCTGGATGAAGATTCACCTTTATATATTAGTATTACTGTAAGTAGGAAAAACATTGTCAAAATGGAAAAGGAAAGTGAAAAAAAAAGGAAAAAGAGAAAAAATATATCCACGATCCTGTAAGTAGGAAAAACAGTGTCAAAATGGAAAAGGAAAGTGAAAAAAAAAGGAAAAAGAGAAAAAATATATCCTCGATAAAAGCAATATATAACACAAAGAAAATCGAATGAAATGTATAAATGTGCAAACTAAACAAAATATAAAAAAAAATATAATAAGTGAAACCAAACTAATACATACATGCGCAGAATCAATCGCTGATCACTGTGTCATAAATGTAAAAAAAAAAAAAAATGAATAAATATATACAAAAACAAAATATACTTATAAATGCATACATGCATACACATATGCATACTAATACATACGTGCGCAGAATCAATCGCTGATCACTGTGTCATAAATGTATAAAAAAAAATATCAAAGAAGCTAACTTCGGCTCTGCCGAAGTTTGTATACCCTTGCAGCAAAATAATTGGTATAAATGTTTAACAAAATCAAAAAAAAATAATATCAAAGAAGCTAACTTCGGCTCTGCCGAAGTTTGTATACCCTTGCAGCAAAATAATTGGTATAAATGTTTAACAAAATAAAAAAAAAAAAAAAACAAAAAGAAAAAAAACACATATAAAAATTTTCACTTCTTCACCGAGCATTGAACCATCAAACACCGAAGCCCATCGTGCCAACGATCTCCACATACTACGCCACCGTCCTAATTCGATATATATGCAAACCCATTGCATCTCGCTCTGTCAATTTTGTTCTGTGCAACAACGCAACGCAAATGTTTCACACACCGCGTGGTGACGAATTTTTGCATATGTGTGTGCGTGTGCGTGATTGCTTGGAATTTGTTTTTGTTTCTTTGCTGCCAAAGAAAATTGCTTATTTTACTCGAGGTACCTCCACGTTTTAGTTAATAACTCCGGTGATAATTATCCGATCCGACTAATTTTTAAACTTGATCTGGATGATCGATTAAGGAACTTAACTTTTCATGTTTCAACCTTGTAGCTTAAAATTTAAGCTCGAAAACGCATGGCTAAACAGACAGACGGACGGACGGACGGACAGACGGACATGTCTCAATCGACTCGGCTGTTGATGCTGATCAAGAATATATATACTTTATGGGGTCGGAAACTTACAATGCGTTACAAACATCTGACCAATTTTATAATACCCTCTGCAAGGGTATAAAAATGAATAAATATATACAAAAAGAAAATATACATATAAATGCATACATGCATACACATATGCATACTAATACATACATGCGCAGAATCAATCGCTGATCACTGTGTCATAAATGTATAAAAAAAAAAAATGAATAAATATATACAAAAAAGAAAATATATATATAAGTGCATACATGCATACACATATGCATACTAATAGATACATGCGCAGAATCAATCGCTGATCACTGTGTCATAAATGTATAAAAAAAAAATGAATAAATATATACAAAAAAGAAAATATATATATAAGTGCATACATGCATACACATATGCATACTTTTCCCGCCTCTCACTTGCCTCTTTGTTCGGTGTGGGTGAGAAAGTTAAAGTTTTCTCTTGCTCTGAAGCCAATTTTGTCATCCAACTGAAATCAGCTGATCACTAGTGGTGGTAAGAGACTTCGATAACAGCTGATTTATTTATCGTGCACTTCAAGTTCAAAGCACCCAGCTTGCATCAGTGAGCGATATCGTAGTGGTGCATGCTTTTAGGTCGCACACTGTAACTTCCGGCCAGCAAATTCAAAATTGCAAAGTCCGGATTAGCAGCGAGGTCTGCCACTGCTACGGCTGTGACGGGCAAGCACCTAAACTTCAAGGATGATAGCCAAGCGGCCTTCGCTCGTCGCCCATTGCTACAGTGCTCACCGCCACAGCAATGGTCAACGCCCACTGTATGGGTCAGAGAGCCCGACGACGCGAATCCTGAAAGAGAGCCCCAACAAGACCAAGTGGCCAAGGCGAACAAACAAGCGACAAAGTGCCTAGCGTAGAGAACACCGACCTGGAAGTCTATTTAAGATCCCTCGTGGAAAAGTCTGGTGAGCTGGCAAAAAGCTTAAGGACTGCAAGGTACCTCAATAAAGAAATGAAAGACCAAGCACAGCGGATTTATGTGCTGAACAAGTCCGCTCTTACGGCTTTCAAATCTCTTAAGCCACGGGCAAGTCTTTGCAGTAGAAGGAGTCAATGTTCACCTCAGCCAGGTGTCAGTAAAGCAGCGAACAAGACACGGGCGAACCCTGGTAATGTAAAAAGCGTGAAAAAAAACCACGACAAAAGTACTGTAAACGGCAATAATGAGTGGCAGGAAGTTAAATCGAAGCCCAAGAGTCTACCACACCAAAGGCAGCGCACTGATGCTATACTGTTGCAGGGAAATAACAACATTTCATACAGCGATATGCTAAAGATGGTTACCAGAAGCCAAGACGAAAAAATTAAGGCTATGGGTGAGAATTTCCGTAAGGTGCGGCGTACAGCTAATGGAGATATGCTGTTGGAACTAAAAGAGTCGGGAACAAAAAATCTGCTACAGATAAAAGACGAGATCGGGCTGGCATTAAGTAGCCAAATTCAAGCTCGAGCCCTATCGGAGCAAGTCCGGCTTGAGATCATCGATCTCGACGAAATGACGTCCACGGAGGACATCATTTGCGCTCTGAAGCGACTCAGAGAGCGACTTTATGCATCCCAGCTACAACTGCAGAGCAGATTCTAAAGGTTGGCAAATTGAAAAAAAGCCTGGACGGTGTGCCGTATAAGGCCCAATATAGGGGCCTAAGAACGGGTCACGGCGCAGCTTAATGCGATCCAGTAGATAGGACTGGCTGGTGCCTGAAATGTGGTGGACAAGACCACAAAATGAAAGATTGTAAAAACAAGCCGAAATGCTTTATATGCGCAGATAATGGCCTTGACCAGGTGTCTCATATAGCCAACAGCCAACGCTGTCCCGCAACAAGGCGTAGTAACAACAGAGCCGATCTCTCTACAAAAAAGCATGATTAAGCTTTTACAAATAAATCTTAATCACTGCGAAGCTGCGCAGGATCTGCTGTCACAAACGGTGAGAGAACACGCGATAGATGTCGTTATTATTAGCGAGCCCTATAAACATAAATCGGATAACTGTTGGTCCAGGAGTTCATCAGGTAAAGCAGCAATTTGGGCCTGCGGGATGACATCTCCAACTTTGGGCTCTGTCAAGGCGGGAGAACACTTTGTTAGTTCCAGCCTACAGAGATTGGCCAAATGGGCTCTTGGAAACATTTACACTGCAAGCGATCACGAGGCAATATTCTTCTCAGTCGGAGGGGCAACCTGCACACAATTGGCAGCTCAATCCTGTCCTGGCAAGAACTACAATGTTGACACGTTAAGCGTTGCGGCATTCTCAGCGTCGTTGTCCCATACAGAAATCTCTATTGCATCGGCACACGTAATGGTGGAGGAGCTTGTCCGTATGGTAGACACTGCCTGTAATGCTAGCATGCGCCACAGCAAGGCATACAGAAAGCATCACCAACCGGTGTTCTGGAGGAACGATACCATCAGCGAGATACGAAAGGCATGTCTTGCATCACGCCGACGGTATACGCGTGCTAGGAAAAGAGGGGACAGATCGTGGGTACTACTACATGTAGAATTCAGCAACGCCAGAAAGTCCCTTAGACGCGTAATTTCCAACTCAAAAAAAGAGGCATTCTTGCAACTGTGCGACTCGGCGGAAAATGACCCTTGGGGAAGAGCGTTTAAGATTGCTGTGAAACAGATAAATGCTAACAAAAACTAGCTCCAATGGAATACGCCGATGCGGTAAAAATAATTGATGACTTATTTCCTCAACGCCCTGACACATTAGCTGCCAACCGTCCAACTGTTGCCCTTATGATGTTGAACCTGTCTCTGCTAAGGCAGAGGAGATTGCTGGTCTCGCTAGCTGGCTTAAACCAGGCAAGGCCCCTGGTCCGGACGGCATCCCAAATCGTGCCCTTAAACTGGCCATTTTGCTGCGACCAGAGGCTTTCGCAGCGACTCTCTCGCAGTGCCTGAAAGAAGGTTTATTTCCAACACAGTGGAAAACTCAAAAACTTGTTCTGATCTCCCTCATCCTACAGGCCGATATGCCTAATCAATTCGATGGGAAAGATCCTAGAAAAATTAATAAGCGACAGATAGATGAGTGCGATTCAGGCAGGCGGTGATCTCTCACCAAACCAATTCGGCTTCCGCAAATCTCGCTCAACCATAGATGCGATTGAAAGGGTGTGCGAAATAGCATCAAAAGCAATTGAAGGCGTCCGATGGAAAGGAGGCACGAAGGAGTATTGCCTATTGCCATCACTTTGGATGTAAAAAACGCATTCAACACTGCTGATTGTGGATGCATCCTAGCCGCGATGGTGAACTTTGGCGTTCCACACTACCTTCACGCCATCATACACAACTTCTTCAAAAATAGGCTGCTGAGCTACAACACGTCAAATGGACCAGCAACTCGTGGGGTCTCTGCAGGTGTCCCCCAAGGATCTGTATTGGGCCCATTATTGTGGAACACTATGTATGACGGAATCCTAAGACTGACTCTACCAAGCACTTGCCAAATAATTGGATATGCGGACGACGTTGCATTGGTAGTAGTGGGAGACTGCGGCCAACGCCGCTCTGGAGCAAATTACCAGCTGGCTGCGCTCAGTCGGTTTGTTACTAGCTGCTCACAAAACCGAAGCCGTCCTCGTAAGTAGCAGAAAAAATGTTGAAACAGCAAAGATTGCAGTAGATGGCACTGTAGTCGAATCGAAAAGAGCCATTCGATACCTTGGAGTTTGGCTCGATACACGCCTCTGCTTCAGGGAGCATCTGGTAAATATACAGGTGAAAGCACTGGAATCTGGTCGAGCTCTCTCCAGAATTATGCTTAACACGCGCGGCCCTAAGCAGGAGAGGAGACTGCTACTCATGTGCGTAGTCAAATCAATTATCCTGTATGCTGCTCGAGTGTGGGCAACTGCGCTAACCATCGAAAGTTATAGCAGAGGCATCCGATCCACCTATCGCCTATGCGCGCTTCGTGTAGCCAGCGCTTTTCGTACGGTCTCCGATGATGCCGCCTTTATTATAGCAGGGATGATCCCTATAGATCTACTGGCAAAGGAGGAAGCCGTTGTCGCCATTGCAGTATCCACCGGAGAACATAAGAAATCAGCAAGGATTGCAGCGAGAAATGAAAGCTTATCATGCTGGCAGTCTAGATGGAATGAGTCGCGGAAGGAGAGATGGACTCATAGAGTCATTC
Source organism: Drosophila saltans (assembly GCA_018903575.1). NCBI lineage: Eukaryota > Metazoa > Arthropoda > Insecta > Diptera > Drosophilidae > Drosophila > Drosophila saltans. The sequence continues at coordinate 1,640 of JAEIGH010000290.1, read as the reverse complement.
CAGATATCACCTTGTGGATGAATAGGAAACACGGGGCTGTGAACTTCCACCTGACCCAGATCCTTAGCGGTCATGGCTGTTTCAGACAATATCTGCTGCTGTCACGCTGACGGTCTCCAATTTGGTACCAGAAATGGTGAATAGCCTGGAAACATGGGAAGCTGTGTGCACAGCAGTCCTACAGAGGTCTGTCTACCATCATCACGGATGCTATCTCGCTTCTCAAAATACTTCTATGCCTTATTTGTATATATAATGATATTAAATTAAATAATTATTTTCAAGAGTAAATAAATGGAAATAAAAAAAAAAAAACATACATGCGCAGAATCAATCGCTGATCACTGTTTCATAAGTGTATATATAAAAAAAAAAAAAAATACATATAAATGCATACATGCATACTAACTCATATGTATATCACCGTGTCACAAGTGTTAAAAAAAAAGAAAAAAAAAAGAAAACATATAAATACGTACTTACATACACCATACATATATCATACCAACATATATACGTATATACATACCGATACATACATGTACAGAATCAACCGCTGATAACTGTACAATGAGTGTGTATACGTATACACATAAATAAAGAAAAAGAGGAGAACACGATATTAACAAAAAATTTTTTTGAATGGCATAGAATCAATCACTGATCACTGTGCCACGAGCATATATACATACGTTTATACATTTATACAAACAGAAAAAATGAAGCAAGCAAGTCGTCCCTGCCGACATTGAGTATACCCTGTACCAACTAGTTATATTGAATAAAGTCGAACACCCTCGAGATCTCCTTTGATTTAATTCAAAATTTTCATCGAATGCATGCTATCTCGCTCACACCTGGCACAGCTAATCTCGCACTTGTTGGTTCAGTACAAAACGCACATTCGTATATCTCCTATATTTATTGTCCGATTTCGACTAAATTTAGTCAGATGTTGCATTTTAGCCACATTATTAGATGTGCAAAGTAAGAATGTGATTTCTTTAAAACTTCTCTAGTAATTCATTTTTTCTAAATTGCGGGGGCGGAAGTGGGCGTGGCAAAAATTTTAAACTATCTTAATTTGCGTAGGCACTAAACAAAAGTTCGAACACTCTCGAAATCGCAATCAATTCAAAACAAAATTCCCCTTTACATGCAGCAGCAGCGAACGCATGCTATCTCGCTCTTTCTTATCTGCCAATGCCGCCTTGGCAATTTAGTACAAAATTCAAATGGCTATATCTCCGATGTTTATTGCTCGATTTGAAGGAACTTTGGTCAGTTTGTGCAGTTTGACTATATAATTATGTCTACCAAAAAGGAATTCGTTATCTTTCATACAGGTCTAGTAAATTGATTTTAAAATTTTCTTTTTTCATTTGCGGGGGCGGAAGTGGGCGTGGAAAAAATTTGAAACAAACTTGACCTGCCTGGGCATAAGACGGATGTTCACACCAAATTTGGTAGCTCTAGCTCTTATAGTCTCCGAGATCTAGGTGTTCATACGGACGGACGGACAGACGGACAGACGGACATGTCTCAATCGACTCGGCTGTTGATGCTGATCAAGAATATATATACTTTATAGGGTCGGAAACGCTTCCTTCTGCCTGTTACATACATTTTAGCGACTTTAA